>JAHFWF010000061.1:0-27875 GCA_022545495.1 Chrysanthemum lavandulifolium
TATTAAACATGATATTGTAATTATAGGCAAAAACTAAACTGCAAGAATTTGAAATAGTTATTACTTTAATCAACCACAAATGGTGTTTAAATATATGTTTTCGAACTAAAGATTGCTGGTATTTTTCATGACACCTTTCAGTAGGCAGTTTTCTTATAACTACAATGGACCCTAAATAACCAGAAAATCATAATCATCTTTTGTTTCTTTAACTGAACACTCAAAAATTGATTATAAGAAGCACTTACACTTTGCAAAGCTTCCAGTTTTTTTTGCAAGGCCTCATGCTCCGCCTGAATACGGAATGGAACGCCGTGCTTTTGAAACACGTTATTTTGAGCCAAATCTTCAGTGATGTCACTAATGGTGGTCGCAAAAGGATGATTTGCAGGGATCCATCTAACTGTATCGGGGTCAACGTCAGAGGGTATCGGGTCACCTTCTTTAAGAAATATTGTTGGTCTCTTCCACTGGTAGGCTCGTGATCTCCTTTTTTGATGTATGTTTTGTTCTTCTCTTGTTAGAGTCACTGGTTCCAATTTATAAACCTTTCCACACATTTCGACTGATGTGTTGTTCTTGCTAATCTTCACTTGTGGATTGTTGAATGGATCGTCATACATCCCTGGCGTTGATCTGTACATGACGGTTATTAAATAATCAATAAAGACTTCTGATTCACGTAAACTTGAAGAGTCTTAATTTACGGTTTCTCATAAAAGTTGCAGCATTTGATTATTTGGCAAGTACTCAAACGAAAATTGCTTAATTTTAGTCATTACAAATAGCTAATACTATTGTCTCAACTACAATATTCACTTTTGTTTTTAGCTTCTAAAGGGTATCTTAGACATTCAGTAAATGTCCAAACGCTTAGAGTCAAAATGTGAAATTTCAAGCACAGAAAATGCAACTTTTCGTTTTTCGGCGAAGATACAGATAAAAGTAGTCATTCTCAGTTCACAAAATACCAATATATAGCCAAAACAACTACCTTAAGTAAAATCTTAAACTTTCATGGGACAAAGATTAATAATAATAACTAGAAGCATCAATTTCCACCCATTAACTTATGAATAGTTCGGGTCTGGGTGAGTTTATCTCAAACGGGTCAAATAAAATGATAGCTATAGCAAAAATCTGTCAGAACGGGTTTAGTGTCGACCAAAGTCTATTACTTAAAGCACACACCCTCATAAATCCTATTATTAATAAAACCTCAGTTATTCTTGTAATAATATTGTTTCTGTACGATATTATCAACTCATTACTTACAATTTTTATTAAAATAAAAGACAACCATCGCGTTGTCATTTTTCATCCTGGACCGGCCCATCTGACCTGTACTACTACTCACCCCGTGTCACCGGTTACCTACCCATCAAACCCGCCTATCTCACCACCTCTATTCCTCGGTCTCATAAAGTACCCAATGACCCCTAAGGCTACCCCAAACACACACGTGTCTCCACATACATGAATTGATAAATAGATAATGAAAAATCAAAAAAGGGTTAGAGTCATACATGCCTCTTCTATCAGAATTTAGCTGGCCACGCCGGACAAGATCAGCAACTGATCCTGGTCGCTTTTGCCTCAACTTTCTCGCGACATAAGCTCTCACACCAACAATCACCATGGCTGCGACTATGCAAAGCCCTAGTGCCAAATGAGAACGAGGAGATCTTTTTACCTGTACAAAAGCAAAGAGAGCTTTGAGTACGCATATCAAATTCATCAATTATTTGTAAACAGAGCAGTGGATAAAATAAGTAATTTCGATTTTAAAAGTTGTCATATGAGAAAATGTCTACATTTTTCATAGCATGTCTTGAAATGGATATTATCGTGAACTTGTGATTATCGCATGACTGATGAAGTATATCATTTTAATCTCTTGCTCCTTCATCTCTCCTAAAATATGGCAAAATTGGAGTACTGAACTAAAATGTTTCGTAACTGATAGCAAAGTCTCTCCACAAACATAACTACATTTGCTTAGAAATTAATGGCTAGAGTCATTTGAGATAAAGGCATTGTCCTGTAGTACTAGCACAAAAACAGAACAAACATTGATATATGACGACTAATATTTTACATTGGATTACCTCAATCCCAAACCCGAGTCTAGACTTGAGTTCCGGGTTCAAACTCAAACTTTTCAGACCAGTCACCACTGTTAAAAAATTTCTTTCCAGGTGTCCAATACAAAATGTGATAACTTTTATCTGAAACTTTTTGAGTTAATAATACTTAATTGCCTAAATTTGTGAACTAACCAAAGTCTGCTAGATCTGTTTATTTTTTCCTGAGTTAACGTAAATAGATATAAAAGTTTCCTTAAACTATGTGCTAAATCATACATTGCAGTTTTATATGACAAAAGGGTTGTGAAGCGATAACATGGGGAAAACATACCATAAAAACGACAGGAGGCAGAGAGACGATGGTTTCTTGTAGTCTTGAAACTTTATGTTGTATGATCACCATTCCATCTTTCGCTAATTTGGTAAGAGTCACTTCATCTTTAACTGATTTATCTTCTTCAGCCGATGAATTAGCCGAAGCTCTGATAAGAAAGCTTCGATATCTGTTCTTCCCATTCCAAATGTGGTATCTTTTGTTGCACCCCAATTGTGGTCTAAAATCCAATGCGTTTGTTGAAACGTGATGCTTTGAGAAACCATAATCAGAAAGTATTGATTCACCAAATACGTGTTAGCATAGACGGAACTTGAACATTTTTTTTGGGAGGGCCGAATCAGAGATTTATTTGTAACCTCAATTAAATTACCCCTAAAACCTATAATATTTACACGGTGCATAAATTTTGGGAGGCCAGCCCCGAGTCTCTCTGAAGGTCCGCCCTGCGTGTTAGTATTTATGTAGTTCAACAATTAGCTTACAAATTACATCAACAGTTATTGCTAGGGTGTTATAGTGGTTTCAGTAGCAACTAGGATAAAATGGTCAAAACTGGTAAATTGTGAATCTAAGGGGTGTTTGTTTAAGCTAATTTGTGGGCTTATGAGCTTATTTGATTTAAACTTATATCTCATAAGCTCAAGTTAATGTAACTTATTTTGAAACTTATGGGCTTACATAAGGTTATTATATCATAATAAACTTATATAAGCTTGTAAGTCTCAAAATAAGCCGGAAAATTTGGGCTTATGAAATATAAGCCGAAATCAAATAAGCTCATAAGCCCACAAATTATCTTAAACAAAAGCCCCCTTACTAGTGATGTAACAAACATTTTTAGTAAACTAGAAGCTAAAAAGCTGTATAGACTGTAGAGTATACCGACATTAAGATCTAAAAAGGGTTTTAACTCAATTCGTAAGCATCTTACATTGGTAAACTAAATTAAAAAAAGACATTGAACTAAAATAACAAATGATGCAGGGGGTGTTTGTTTTCGGCTTATTTTGAAACTTGTGAGCTTATTATGATGTAATAAACTTATCGAAATAAGGCGAAAACATATAAGCTTAAACAAACAGCCCCTTAGAAAGAGCAATCAGATCAGTTGGAGTGAAGTGGTCTTATCCTTGGACTAATAAGCTATGACAAAACATGTTTGCAGTTACATTATCCAATAATGAACCTAGGAGGATTAATTTGAAACAGTGACATAAGACAAAATGTAGTGATAAAAACCCACATAACATAATTGTTAAAGGAAATGAAAATTAATTACAAGTAGAATACCGGAATGAAAATAGGAGGGTTGAATTGCAGACTCCAAACTCCCATTATTCTTCTTTGTAACAGTTAAAGGGTTTTTAAGCTTTTTGATATGTTTGGCTGGTGAATAAGGTCGATGGATGATGACCTATGTTTGTTTGTTTGTTTGGCTGCAACCAATGGAACAACTCACTTAAACTAAAGTCACTCATTCCCTCACCCCGCTCACCTTTCCACCCCGGTACACCATTCTTTCACCTTTAAAGAGTATCCGTGTGAATCAACAAAATTTTATAGTAGCATAAATTTTTAGCCGTATACATTATATAATTTAATATTTTTCAAGATTGTAAATGATTGAATAGTTTATGTGAGTATAGGAGTATTTGTTTAAGCTTACATGTGAACTTGCGAGAACATTTGTTTTTGAACACATTTAATAAGTCTTGATTTTTAGAACTTTATTTTAAGGCATGAGAACATATAAGTTTATTATGATATGATAAACATATAAGTCCATAAGTTCAAAATAAATAGAAAATTGAGAACTATGAAATATAAACTAAAATCAAATAAGCTTATAAGAGCACCCGGTACCATCTCTTCATCCTTCGTCATAGCCAACATGGCAACCTTGCAATATGTCACGACCCGCCTACTCGTAGTGATCATTTTCAAGTATGCTCGGGATTCTAGATTATTCCACACTTCTCTTGGAAGATCTTGGATTATCTTGGAAGCCTTTGGAATATGTTGGAAGGTGTTGGAAGATGTAGGAGCCTCTAGAATCTCTTGGAAGGACTAGAACCTCTTAGAAATCCTAGAAGTTTCCTACCATGGAATTGTGTAGAACCTTGTACATACTAGTATAAATAGAAGTAGTCTCATTTGTAGATAGCATCCAACAAAGTTCTCTTGTAAGCTCTCTTGTAAAAGTTCTCTAAGTAATACTAAGTGTTTTCACATTCCACTTATTCCACTCTTTGAAGCTTACTTTGGTTGCATATATCGTTGAGTGTTCGAGCAAGGTGAGCTTAGTCGAGACTAAGTCTTGCGGAGACACAGTAGAGACAAGTCGTGACAAGTGGTATCGAGAGCGGGTTGATTCAAGGCGATGGCAAGCGAGGCCAAGAAGATTGGTGCTAGTGGAGTGCGATCATTGATGAGAGGCAAGGTCGTGATGACAGCGTCAAGACCCGAAGAGAGAGGTGCGTCTAAGGACATTATGTCGAGCTTTGATAAGAGATTGGCGGGTGTTGAGACATCCGTGTCGGAGTTGAAGACCCGAGTTGAGGGCTTGGATGGTCTAGACACCGAGGTTTATGACCATGAAGGATGACTTTGGGAGGTCATCAATCGCTAGTGGTGAATTTAGCGTGAAATCAATGGTCAAAAAGAGTTGTTCGTGAGCAAAATCTCCAACATTGAGAAGACCATCGAAGACTTATGACCGATGTAGTGCTGTCTGGCGATCCATAGCTAACGGAGGTGGAAGCGTTGGTAATAATGCTCGAAGATTGATGTTCCAAAACCATCACCGTTCGGTGGGAGCGGGAAGCTAGGCGGTTGATGATTTCTTATGGGAGATGAGCAATACTTGAGGCGTCAACATTACGGATGATGATATCAAGATCAAGATGGCGACCGATACTTGAAGGATACCAGCGGCGTTATGGTGGAGGCGTCGATATGGAGATATCGGCGAGAATGCGTGTCTATCGATACTTGGGCTGATTTTGTTGCGGAACTTAAAAGCAATTTTATCCGAGAATGCTAAGAGCGAAGCAAAGAGGCTTCGTAAACTTAAGCATTCGAAATGATCGGGATTATGTTAAGGAATTTACTACACTAACCTTGGAGATTAGGACCTTTCAGAACAAGACTCTCTCTTTTATTTCCTCGATGGTTTACAAGGATGGGCTAAGGCGGAGCTAGAGGCGTGGAGTTCAAGACCTCGCTCTGACTATCTCCCGTGCCGAGGGCTTGATCGAATTTAGTTCGAGAAGGGAAGCGTCTAAGCGAAGGATCGAAAGGTGAGCCATTATAAAGGTGGGGGAGAAAGTCGCTCAAGCAAAGCCCGACAATACACGTAAACCACCACCGGAAAGAACAAGGAAATAAAGGCGGCCTTGAGTGGTGGATGCTTCATATCGATGGACCTCATAGAGCTCGAGATTGCCCAAGAAAGCAAGCCTTAATGGAATGATGGCTCATGACGCGAGGCCCAGTGATGGCGGATGCATGAGCTCGATGAGGATCTTGAATGCAATCAAGGCCAAGGCGGAGTGCAAAGTTGTAGGGAAAGGATTGCAATTTGTGGAAGCAACCATCAATGGGACCAAAGTGCGTGCTTTAGTAGATTCGGTGCCACTCATAATTTCGTGTCGGTTGATGAAGCGAGCGGCTAAGGATTATGCTGCGAAAGGGGTGGAGCGTTGGCCGGTGGCTCAAAGGCCGAGCCTATGGAAGGGTGGCCAAGGATGTTCGAGCGAATTGGAGAATGGGAAGGACGGTTGACTTGTCGGTGGTCGATGGATGACTTCGATGTGGTTCTTGGGTTAGAGTTCCTCGATAAGTGCGAGCTTTCCTATGCCATTTGCTAATTCTTTATGTATCCTAGGCGGTGGAAAGACTTGCATGGTTGTACGGGCGGGATTCTAAGTGTGGAGCGAAGACCACTTTCGGCCATCTGATTCAAAAAGGGTACAACAAGGCGAGCCTTGCTATTTGGCGGTGACAAGGCTAGAAGCGGATGGCGAGTCGGGCAAAGTAGAGGTACGAAAGAGATCGGCGGTGCTTGAGGAGTTCAGGGCGTGATGCCCGAGGTTGCCCAGCTACCGCTGGGAGGAGGTGGATCGTACCATCGAGTTGGGCAGGGTTCCAAGCCACCGCTAAAGCCCTGCAAGAATACCGCGCGAGTTGGAGGTTGCGAAAACAACTCGAGGATCATTGGATGCGGGCTATGTTCGACCCTCGAAAGCCCGTATGGTGCACGGTGCTATTTCAAAGGAAGAAGGACGGATCCTTACGGATGTGCATAGACTACAAGGCGCTTAACAAGGTAGCGATTAAGAACAAGTACCTATTCCTTTTATTGCGGTTGTTTGATCAACTTGGAAAGGCGAGATACTTCTCCAAGTTAGACTTGAGATCGGTACTATCAAATACGGATAGCGGAGGGAGGCGAGGCTAAGGCGGCGTGTGTCTGAGTATGGATCTTCTGAGTTCTTAGTCATGCCATTCGGTTTAACAAATGCTCCGCTACTTTTGCACCACTTATGAATAAGTTATTTCACCGTTCCTTGATAAATTTGTGGTGGTATACTTGGGCGATATTGTTGTTTATAGTCGTACCTTGGAGGAGCATGTCTTGCATTTGAAGCAGGTGTTCCAAGTGTTGCGAGACAATGAACTTTATGTGAAGTTGGAGAAATGCTCTTTCGCCCGAGCGAAGTCGAGTTCTTGGGACACAAGATCAAAGGCGGTGGATTGATGATGGGCGGTGCAAGGTAAAAGCTTTCAAGAGTGGGAACCTTGACCAAGGTGGCGGAGTTACGATCTTTTCTTGGTTTGGTGAACTATTATCGGCGGTTCATCATGGGATACTCGGCAATAGCATCCCTTAGCGGACCTATTGAAGAAGAACAAAGCTTGGACATGGGACGAAAAGTGCCAGCGGCGTTCGAGAGTTTGAAGAAGCGGTTATGGAGGCCGGTGTTGAGACTACCGGATGTAACAATGCCTTCGAGTTACATACGGATGCATCGGACTTTGCTATTGGAGGTTCTAATGCAAGAAGGACACCGATCGCATTCGAGTCGGAAGTTAAATGAAGCGGAGAGGAAGTACCTGTACAAGAGAAAGAAATAGCGGCGATCATCCATTGCTTACGGACTTGGAGGCATTATTTGTTGGGTTCGAGATTCGTAATCAAGGCGGACAATGTTGCTACGAGTTATTTTCAAACCGAAAAAGTTAAGTCTAAGCAAGCTCGGTGGCAAGACTTCCTAGCGAGTTCGACTATCATTTGGAGTACAAGCGGGAAGGCTAATGTGGTAGCCGATGCATTAAGTCGCAAGGCGGAGTTTGCGGCAATCACCCAGCGCAATTCTTCCTCCAGACCAAATCAAGGAAGGATTGGAACATGATCCTTTGCCAAGCTCGTGGTCCTAGCAAGAGAAGGAAAGACTCGGAGATTTTGGCTTAAAGGAGACATGTTGTTCACCAAGAGGCCAGAAGCTACGTGCCTAAGTGGGGTGATCTTAGGCGGTTAATCTTGAAAGAGTGTCATGATTCAAAGTGGGCGGTCATCCGAGGATCAAGAGGGCGTTGGCATTGGTCGAAGACACTTATTATTAGCCAAGGATGGAGGGCGATGTAGAGACATTCGATGCGACGTGTCTTATTGCCAACAAGACAAGATAGAGCAAAAGAAGTCAGGAGGCTGTTGGAGCCTCTACCAGCGCTTGAGGACCATGGGAAAGCGTTTCCATGGACTTCATCACATGCTTGCGAAGTCGGACGGATATGGGAGTATTATTGTGGTGGTCGATCGATTCTCGAAGTATGGAACTTTCATTGCCGCACCACCCGATGTTACTGCGGAAGAAACGGCTAAGCTTTTCTTTAAGAATGTAGTGAAGTATTGGGGAGTGCCACATGTGATCGTTAGTGATCGAGATCCAAGATTCGCGGGCGCTTTTGAATGAGTTGTTCAAGATCATGGGAGCAGTTTGAACTTCTCTGAGTTTCCATCCCCAAGCGGACGGGCAAGCGGAGAGGGTGAGCGCTGTGGGCTCATCTTGGCACTATGTGAGTGCCAACCAACATGATTGGGCTAGACTCCTTGGCGTTGCTCGATTCTCGTACAACATGCAAAGGAGTGAAGCACGGGAAGAGTCCTTTTGAGTTGGTCGCGGGCGCCAACCATTGACTCAGAATGCCTTAGCCGCATCATATGAAGGGAGTAGCAGGCCGCTTACAAGGCGCTAAAAGAATGGCACGAGCAAGCGAGACTTGGCGGGCCGTTGGATAAAGCGGCTAAGAAGATGAAGAAGTGGGCGGATGGGAAAAGAAGACACGTTGAGTTCGGTCGGAGATCGGGGTAATGGTGAAGCTCTTGCCTCAACAATTCAAATCGCTAAGGAAGGTGCACAAGGCTTGATCTGAGGTATGAGGCCCTTTCCGGTGTTAGGGCGTGTTGGAAAGGTTTCTTATCGACTTCAACTACCGCATGAGTTAAAGATTCATCAGGTCTTCCGTTAGTCTTCTCAAACCTTATCATGAGGGCGAGGAAGACTCGGAGCGAGGGTGTCAAGTGGGCACCAGCGGTGGTTGTTACCGTGCGATCGAGAGGTTGATGAGATCTTGTCGGATAAATGCGATGCGAGACGAGTGCCGAGCTATAAGGAGTACTTGATCAGTGGCGTAATTTGCCCGATAGTGAAGCAAGTTGGGGCGAAGACTTGTTGTGGCAATTTGCGGACAAGATCAAGAAGTATCACGAGGATGGCGACGAGGGCGTCATGAGCTTAGGTGGGGAGGATGTCACGACCCGCCTGCTCGACTAGATCATTTCAAGTGTGATCGGGATTCGGATTATTCTACACTTCTCTTGGGAAGTCTTGATAAGGATGGAAGAGTTTGAAAGCCCTTGGAAGATGATAGATAATCTTGGAAGATTATAGAAAAGATGGAATAAGTAGGAAGCTCTAGAAGCTTACTAGAAGCTTATAAATCCTATAAGCTGAAGCTTCGAATGATGTACATAGTAGTATATATAGGTGTTGCCTCATTTGTAAAGATCATCCAACAAAGTTCAATTGTATTCTCTTCTTAAAGTTCAAAGCAATACAAAGTATTCCTTTCATTCCACTTGTTCTTCTCTTTGAAGTTTACTTTTGTTGCATACATCGTTGAGTATTCGAGCAAGGCTGAGCTTAGTCGAGACTAAGTGCCGCACGGGAGACCTGGTAGAGACAAGTCCGTGACAATATACACACTAACAAATCAAATAATAATACATAAAAAGTAGCCCACACATATACCATTTCACATAATTGAAACATTTACCTTTTACCACTACTTTTGTTACCTTGCCAATCACTCACACCTAACCTCCAACCCATTCTTATTGCGTGAAGCAGCTTCCCATTTGCTCAACATAACCCTTTTAGGGTAGCCTAAAGGCACTCATTCCCTCACCCTATAGTCACGCCACTCATTCACCTTTCATTTATAACGACATAAGTTTTCAGCCGTGTATATTATATGATTGAATATTGTACGAGATTATAAATGATTGAATAGTTTTTGCTAATAGGTGCATAATTAAGTTTTCATTCATAATTAAGTTTCATTAAATAGATCCAGCTTTTACTTCTCACTTTTCACTTTCAAAAAAATGTGATTTTTCCATTATAGATAGTATAGATATTCACTTTATATTAATATACTCTGTTAAATACCCCTAAAACAGTCACAAAAAAATAATAAATAATAAATAAATTAACACAAACAAAATGCACAAATGCCGAGAAGTTATTGTCTCATGTCACGCGTAAAGGAGATGCACAAGTAATTGTGCTAGTGGTAAGAAATGATATGAGACATTACATTTAGCCTTACACCTTATTGGTTTCGTTTTTTGAATATTTGTCGTGTTTATCCATTACC
Organism: Chrysanthemum lavandulifolium; assembly: GCA_022545495.1. NCBI lineage: Eukaryota > Viridiplantae > Streptophyta > Magnoliopsida > Asterales > Asteraceae > Chrysanthemum > Chrysanthemum lavandulifolium. Next base: position 10,366 of record JAHFWF010000061.1, read on the forward strand.
TTTAACCTTACACCTTATTGGTTTCGTTTTTACAATCTTCGTCGTGTTTATCTCATTACATTTAGCCTTACACCTTATTGTTTTCTTTTTTTTACACTCTTTGTCTTCTAACTTATGTCATGATTCTCGATTTGGTCATTTTTCAAATTTACTATTCATCTAAGAATTTACTATTCACGGTTACTATTCATCATTTTGAAGTCAATTTGATATTAGAGCGTGTTTCAAAATTTTACTATTCACGAAACACTATTCATTCTCGGAGAAATCACTATTCATGATTCACTATTCATTATTTATCGTAAACTAGGTTTACGAGTATCAAATTCACGTAACCTTAAGGGTTTAGCTGCGAATTCATGAACATATCATCGAGGACATTTCATATAGACTAGATTTAGTTTACATATCATTATTAACATCATCATCATATTAGTTCATGCATGGTTTTGCATACTTCATTAACGTTTATTTTCCTATTAAATAAGCGCTATCGCATAATCAATTATTTTGAAAAATTGATCAAACACTTCAAAATGATCTAATATATTTTATACTCATTTAAGACTATAAAATTATATTATTAGTTTACCGATGTTTTAAATTTATTTTGTACATAAATGGTTATATATATATATATATATATATATATATATATATATATATATATATATATATATATATATATATATATATTCTGACGGTTTAAGTAAATAATAATCGATAATTATTTATTCACTAAATTCTTGTAAGAAATGTATTTTTATAATTTTTCGACTTTGATATATTTTATTTTGTTCCGTTAAAATCAATTTCTAGCTAATACTACATTAAATACCTAATTATTTACTTAATATACAATAAAGTTAACATTAAAATGCATTTACTCATTTAAATACATCACCTTATTTCTTTTACCTTTGTCGACCAAGAATGAATGACACAACAAGAATCAATTTGATCTTTTCTTATTAGATATTTACAATGTATACTTATTATACTAAATTTACAAACACATAGACAACACATAGTAAAGGTGAAGTAAAGAAATTCTCTCCATTCTACCTCTAAAATTGGCCAAGATCAAGAAGGAAGGAATCCATATTTTTTCAAGAACAAGTTAATTACACAACACTAGCATACTCTTAATCAAGGTTTTGAGATAAAAACCTAGGGTATTAGGATAAACCCTTGTTCTTTAAACCTCATCATTTCACTAGTAAGCATTTCATGATCATTTTTAATCTTTCATATTCATACTTTGGTCATTTTATCATGCTTGAGAAAAACATGCAAGTTATATGATTATCTATACCACTTTATTTGTTTTTAAGTCCTATTAATGAATATATGTCATTATATAATTATCCCTTGAAACATATCATTTTTGATGATGTCTATGAACCCATGACACCCTAAGAAGGTGTATGGTAGGTTTAGAATAGCTTTGGCGTTGGTTTGAAGTGGTTAGAATAAGTTTTCTGAGAAAATCCATTTTGACAACTAATTATAAAGGTTCGATCATTTACGTGAATTCTGGAAATTTCGACGAGTTGTTAAAAAATTTGGTCTAGATATTCGGAAAATATACTTTAAAAAAAAGCGTGGCGCTTGAATGGGTTAAAACGGAGTTATAACGAAGAGTTATGCTATTTTCAAGTTTAACGACGAAAACTATATTTTCGAGAAAATTGACATGTTTTCCCAAACTTTTACAGTAAAAATGAGTCTTAAGCGTTATCAAATGAGCGATTTATCAAAAATATATTAGTATACTTTAACACGAAGCTAAGGACATATAAAGCGTGAAAGCGGACTTTAACGACTAAATTACGTGTTTAAACAAGGTTGCGTAACTATTTTATATAAGCATAACTAATATATTTTCTAGGGGCATTTATATATATCCTTGCAAAATTCGAAAATTACATATATATCCTTTTGATGCATTATCAAAAGCGGTAAAAGGATATATATGTAATTTTGAATTACTAAGGATATACATGAAAATATGCCTATTTTCTAATAGACAAACATTACGACGCGAATGACCATGTTGAGGTTCGTTTTAACATCGATGGAATACTTTTTATAAAGCGATGTCTTTAGTAAAAAGTAAGTTCACGGCCTATTTTCCAAAATGTCAACCGTTCGTCAAGCGGGTTGTAACAAATAAAATCGTTCACTCAAACTTTGCGAAAGTTACCCTTAAACAATATTTTTGGTACAAGTACCCTACTTTACCTATGTTTTCTCCATGATCGAGACCTCTATGATGAAAATTTAAAAGCTAAGACTTTGAGATAATGCTACAAGCTTTCCAAAACCATTGAGTTTGTTTCCTAACACTCGATATTCACTATTTTCGACTAGCTTTTCGAGGCCATTTAGTCACTTTCATGAATTGTCAGTTATATTGTTTTGCGACGAAAACTATAATTTCTTAATAAATCACTAAATGATTATCGTAGGATATCATTTCGACGTAAAATACTTGTAAAGTACTTTATAACTGATAAGATGTCATAAACATATATTTCGACGATAAACATTATTTTCAAATGTACAAGTGGTATGGATATCATATGAGTTTGCATGCATGACATTGTTTCATGACTTATATTAGAGTACATCATTCATATAGGGTTGCGGATAGAGATTTCATCTCATTTCTGTGTATTCACTTTCGCATCATAATCACTGCATCAGGTGAGTTCGTAGCCCCACTTTTACTTGTTTAATTGTTTTATAAACTCTTCGGGGGAGATACATGCTCAACTTCATGCTTTTACTTTACACTTATATGAACTTAAACTATATTGTTTGAACTATCATGAACTTGTACCCTATTGTTTCACTACTTATGCTAGTAAGTAGATTGTGCCCGAACTAAATTGATCACTATGTTATGAACACTATTATTTGAACCACTTTCCGTGATTTTGAGCCCTTCGACATATATATTTGAACTCTTTTAACTTGATAGGAACATACTGGCATAGATTTGAACACTTTAACTTGATTTAAAACATTTTGACATATAATTAATCTCTTTTAACTTAATATTGAACCTTTGACTATTTTGAACATGTTTGACGTAATATTGAACCATTTGACCTTTTTGAACTTGTTTGACTTTATAATGAACCCTTTGACTATTTTGAACTTGTTTGACATAATATTGAACCCTTTAACTATTTTGAACCTTTTGATATGTTTTGAGCTCTTTGGTATTACGAACTTTTGAACTCGGCTTAAATCTTTGAACTTAATTACGAACTTTTGAGCGGAACTCTTGAACTTAAATACAAACTTATGACTTGTTTGAACTTATTGAACCGTCGTGTTATGACCTTGACCTAAAGTTGTAAGCTCCGGAAAATTTCAATGTACTTAACGCTTTGTCGGAAATTAAACACGATCTATTTAGTCATGAAATTTTCTAAGCATCACATTTGCATATCATTTGGCATATGCATGATCAACGACTTGAGCGTTCATAAAAGATACCGTTGTGATCTAAATAAATTTCCCACTATCTTGATAATCCTAAAATACGTGTGAATCGTAAAATTTGTAGAAATACAATTTAATTATAATAAAATAAATTAAAATTAGTATTGGGCCTCGGAACTCATTGGACTTTATATCACCTCGTGACCCACCCGACACGTAAATGGGCCTCATAACGGATCAAGCCACACCATTTTTCTTGGGCCTCGCTACCTCTCGAGCCCAACACCACTTATACAACTCGGGCCTAACCATGGTACAGAAATAATCATAAGGGCCCAACTTGTATCTATTTTTGTTTTAGGCCTCATCCCCCTTACCGAGCCCAACTCACCCATAGTTTTGCTCTGGGCCTCGTTCACAATACCCAGCCATGTACAAGTATTAGGAGATTTAAGCTTAAAATGTTTTGTGTTTCCTTCTTTTGTAACCGAACAAGAAATGAAACCAAACTAGCCAAGGGTTAAGCAAAGATTTTGGTCTCATGTTGTGTCGTGTGAGAGTGAACAAAGCCATACTTAGCCACCCTACAAATGATAGTTTAATAACCTAAACCCACTTTGACCTAGCTTTGACTCCAAGACCCATTGGATATCATGTTTCTAATGACTTGACAAGCCATGGCATGCTTAGAACTCAAATCCCACGTCTAGCAACATTTCACAAACATGACCAAGTTCAATGAAGCATGTGACAAATAAAACCTAGGATTAGGAAAGCTAAGGTAAAATATTAAGAATGCCATACTACTTCCCTTTATAAACTACTCTAATCACTTAGCAAAGTCTCACCACTCACTAGCTCACTTAAACTCACACAACTCACAAACTCTCTCAACCTACACTAAAGAAATCGTGCACTGTGGAAGTCGAAAAAAAAAGAAAAGAAAACGTTGCAAGGTGAAAGCTAGGAGAAACTTAGGTAAAATAAGGATATGGGTAATATTATAAGGAGAACACGGGTATTGCTAGCACTCTCATTAGCTCGTCTCGTTGCTTTCATCTCCACTCTATACGAGTGTTGTAAGTTATTCAAAACCTTGTTCGATTCATTTACCATTGTCACTCTAGTACTTGTTTGTCTCACGCGTAAATAAATAAACGCACCTAGGTACAACATTTTATGACTCGTTACAACAATTACTCGACACACTCGCGCTTAGCTTAGCTTATGTACATATATCACGTTAGATAGTTAAAGCGCGCAAATGACTAGTTAATTTTTATATACATGCGTGTAAAAGAAAAGTGCTACATTCATGCCTTATGGTCACGTAAACACAAAAAACGACACTAATGACCAACCTAGAAACCATATGAGGACCTCTCATCCTCTCGTTTACTATAAAACTCACGTAAACAATAATGGGCCTAAAGCCCGATTCAAAGCAATAAGTCCAAGCAAAGCCCAACGAGAGTCCAACCGACCCAATAAGTTAAAAATAAGCCAATAAGCACTAATTATGAGCTAAAAAAAAGTGAGAACATTTTGCAAAGTTTCGTTTATAAAAATGATTTTGGATGTAATTTACAAACACGTAGAGCTTAGGGTCAAAAATGGAAGTTTTCAAGGTTAAAGGGAAGAAAATATATAAGATAAGTACATTCACAGTCTAAGGACTAGAGATATCAATTTCAGTACAAGGGTAATATGCACGTGTGCATGTATGCATGGAAACTCAAGGGCGAATATGTAATTTACTCAAACTTGTATTATTAAACTTTTGTGTTCATCGACGATATTCTTATATACTCTCGTAATAAAGAAGAACATCTGAACATCGAAGGCATCACGAAGTTACTCAAGGATGAAAAATTATGCATAAAGTTTTCCAAGTGTGACTTTTGGATTGAGGCAGTCCAATTTCTTGGTCATGTGATCGACGGTGAAGGAATCCATGTGGATCCCGAAAGATCGAATCTGTTAAAATTGGCGGTGCCCGCTAACTTGGCTGAAATTCGTCAATTCTTAGGACTTTTGGTTATTATCGAAGATTCATGAAGGTTTCTGAAAATAGCTAAACCATTGGCCGAGTTAACCCGAGCGAAGAAATTCGAATGGGAGGCGATCGAGAATCGACTTTTCAACTCTAAAGAACAAAATTTGCGAAGCACCTATTTTAGCACTCTAGGAAGGAATAGAAGATTTTGTAGTATATTGTGATGCTTCACATGGGTTTAGGCGTTGTTCTCGTGCAAAGGAACAAGGTGATTGCTTATCGTCACGACAACTCAAAACTCATGAGAAGAATTATACTACTCGCGATCTAGAACTTGGCGCGTGGTATTTGCACTCAAATTATGGAACATTATTTATGCGGAACCAAATGTATAGTGTACAGCGATCACAAAAGTCTTCACACATCTTAGATCAAAAGGAATTGAATATCGTCAACGTCGGTGGCTCGGTGCTTAGTGATTATATTGCGAGATCGTTATCATCTGGAAGGCAAGCGTTGTTGCCGATGCCTTGGCGAAAAGATCGCCTAAGCCACTTAGAGTGAGATCATTGGGAATGGTAATCAATTCACCCTACCATGAAAATTCTTGAAGCTCGGATCAAAGCCATAGGAAGAAAATAGGCGAATGAGAAGATTTATGGCATCTTGGGAGAATGAGAATGGATTTGTGAAGAGAGCGGACGGACGCTATGTTTCAGAATCGAAGTTGGATTCCACTCTTTGGAGGTATCAGAGAACTCATCATGCATGAATCGCATAAATCGAGTATTCCATACATCCTGGTCCTGACAAGATGTATCAAGCTCTAAAGCTTTTGTCTTGGTGGCCTAATATGAAGGCGATATATTGTATCATGATGAAATGTTTGACATGCTTGAAAGTTAAAGTGAACATCAAAAGCCATCTGGATTGCTAACTCGACGAACTTCCTATGTGGAAATGGGAAAGAATCACAATGGACTTCATCACAAAGTTGCCAAAAACTTCTAATGGTTTGACACCATTTAGGTTATTGTGAACCGTCTTACAAAGTCCGCTCATTTCTTGCCAATCAAGGAGAAACGGCGAGATGATTACACTCGCTAGGCTGTACATCAAAGAGATTGTTTCTCGTCACGGTATACCAATCTCTATCATATATGACCGTGATAGCCGATTCACCTCAAGATTTTGGCAAGCGCTTCAAAGAGCCATGGGTACCAACTTAGATATGAGTACAGCGTACCATCCTCAAGCGGATGGACAAAGTGAAAGAGCGATCAAACTACGGAAGACATGCTAAGAGCATGTGTGATTGATTCGGAAAAGGATGGGATAAGCACTTACCTCTGGTGAATTCTCTTTAATAGCAGTTATCACATGACATTAAAATTGCTCCTTTTGAAGCACTCTATGGAAGAAAATGCCGATCGCTTGGTTCTTTGGCGGAAGTTGGAGAAAGTACAACTTACAGGCCCGAAATTGTCAGAGACAACGAGAAAAGATAATGCAAATTAAGCAAAGATTGCAAGCGACTCGAGATATACAAAAGAGCTACGCGAGATGTTCGAAGAAAACCAATGGAATTCAAGTCGGAGACGTGTAATGCTCAAAGTATCACCACAGAAGGGATGGTCGATTTGGAAAAGCGAGGAAGCTCAAACCTCGTCGTCGGACCATTCAAAATTCTTCAAAGAATTGGTCGGTGGCATATAAACTTGATCTTCCAGAAGAACTTAGCCGAGTACATGACCCGTTCCATGTCTCGAATCTTAAGTGTCTTTCGGATGAAACTCTAGTCGTACCACTCAAGGACATCATTTCGATGACAAACTTAGCTTTGTCGAAGAACCCGTCGAGATCATGGACGAGAAAGTAAAGAAGCTTTGAGCGCATTCCTATCGTTAAAGTTCGATGGAATCATAAAAGCGAGTCGAGTTCACATGGGGCGCGAGGATGTAATGCATTCAAGTATCCCCTGTTCATCTAAGATCACCCATGGCGACCTCTGCGAGTTTAACCATTGGGCCAGCAGTTCTCTTAAGGGTAGGTCTTGTAAGCTCAGGAAAATTTCAATGTATAGCAGCTTTGTCGAAATTAACACGATCTATTTAGTCATGAAATTTTCTAAGCATCACATTTGCATATCATTTGGCATATGCATGATCAAGCGACAGCGTTCATAAAGATATCGTTGTGATCTAAATAAATTTCCCCACTATCTGATAATCCTAAAATACATAGCGAATACGTAAAATTTGTGAAATCTGAATTTAATTATAATAAAATAAATTAAAATTCGTATTGGGCCTCGAACTCATTGGACTTTATATCACCTCGTGACCCACGAAACACGTAAATGGGCCTCATGCGGGATCAAGCCCACACCATTTTTCTTGGGCCTCGCTACCTCTCGGCCACACCCTTATCTGACTCAGGGCCTAACCATGGTACAGAAATAATCATAAGAATGACTTGTATCTATTTTGTTTTAGGCCTCATCCCACACAGAGCCCACTCACCCATGGTTTTGCTCACGGGCCTCGTTCACAATACTGACCATGTACAAGTATTAGGAGATTTAAGCTTAAAATGTTTTGTGTTTCCTTCTTTGTAGCAAGACAAGAAATGAAATCAAACTAGCCAAGGGTTAAGCAAAATTTTGGTCTCGTGTTGTGTGTGTGAGTGAACAAAGGAGACAACCCACCATACTTAGCCACCCTACAAATGATAGTTTAATAACCTAAACCCACTTTGACCTAGCTTTGACTCCAAGACCCATTGGATATCATGTTTCTAATGACTTGACAAGCCATGGCATGCTTAGAACTCAAATCCCACGTCTAGCAACATTTCACAAACATGACCAAGTTCAATGAAGCATGTGACAAATAAAACCTAGGATTAGGAAAGCTAAGAGTAAAATATTAAGAATGCCATACTCTCTTCCCCTTTATAAACTACTCTAATCACTTAGCAAAGTCTCACCACTCACTAGCTCACTTAAACTCACACAACTCATAAAACTCTCTCAACCCTACACTAAAGAAATGGTACCTTTGTGAAATTCGAAAAAAGAAAAGCGTTGCAAGGTGAAAGCTGGGAGAAACTTAGGTAAAATAAGGATACGGGTAATATTATAAGGAGAACACGGGTATTGCTAGCACTCTCATTAGCTCGTCTAGTTGCTTTCATCTCCACTCTATCTGAGTGTTGTAAGTTATTCAAAACCTTGTTGATTCATTTTACCATTGTCACTCTAGTACTTGTTTGTCTCGCGTAAATAAATAAGCACCCTAGGTACAACATTTTATGACTCGTACAACAATTACTAAACACGCACATAAGCAGCTTATGTACATATATCATGCGTTAGATAGTTAAAAGCAGCAAATGACTAGTTAATTTTTATATACATGCGTGTGTAAAGAAAAAGTGCTACATTCATGACTTATGGTCACGTAAACACAAAAACACGACACTAATGACCAACCTAGAAACCATGAGGACCTCTCGTCCTCTAGTTTACTATAAAACTCACGTAAACAATAATGGGCCTAAAGCCCGATTCACAAGCCCAATAAGTCCAAGCAAAGCCCAGCGAGAGTCCAACAGGCCAATAAGTTAAAAATAAGCCAATAAGCACTAATTATGAGCTAAAAATAAGCTGAGAACATTTTTGCAAAGTTTCGTTTTATAAAAATGATTTTCGGATGTAATTTGCAAACACATAGAGCTTAGGGTCAAAAATGGAAGTTTTTCAAAGGTTAAAGGGAAGAAAATATATAAGATAAGTACATTACGAAAGTCTAAGGACTAGAGATATCAATTTCGAAAGTACAAGGGTAATATGCACGTGTGCATGTACGCATGGAAACTCCAAGGGCCGAATATGTAATTTACTCAAACTTGTATTATTAAACTTTTGGGTTAAGTGTGACAAGTGTGAAAAGTAAAGGTTTTAAGTGTATAAAGCTAACTAAAGGGGTTGTTTTCGTAAATTCAGTTTTACCAAGGGTTGAAAGTGTCATTTTCTAAAAGTCCAAGGACTAAACTCGTACTTTTTGTAAATTGAGGGTAAAAAGTGTAGATTCGAGAAAAGTTTAGCAAAACTTATTATTTCATTATAGCTTCGTAAAAATAAGTATTTTGACCACATTAGCGTAATATTTTCAATAGCGATGAATTTATTTCATGTACAAATATATATGTAAATGTATATATATTTTAGAAATTAATTAAGTATATGTAAAAAGATACACATTTCGATAAAAATACTCGGGGAATCTAAATACGCTAAAATACTCAACAAATCTATTAAGATCACAACGGGGGAAGACATTTCACTTATGCGTAAGTGATGATCAATAAATAAGACGATGTAGCACATAAATTAACTTAAAACGTTAATCACGATCGCACACTATTGGATTGGAAAATCCAATGATCTATTGAATAAGAATATTCAATGCTCTATTATTTTGGTCATGAACCAAAATGCTCATTCTTGAGACTAAGTCATCTCATCATTTTAGGTTTCGAGTTGGAACCTCCGCTACATTATGCTTGATCTTTTTGTGCGTGTGCATTATCATCGAGGTGAGTTCATAGCCTCGCTTTTACTTTATTTTATAAACCCGCGAGGAGATACATGCTCTAAACTAGAACACAAGGTTTTCATAAATGCTTGATCTTCTTGATTATTAGTCTTGCTAAGTTGTTGCCACAAGTCCCCGATCATGAACCATTAGTCACGCGGTGAGCGTAGATATCGTGAATAGTACTATAGGGATTAACGAACCCGTTTGGTTATAGAGAAATAACAGGCGCACCATATCAATTTCTTTAGGTAATTGGCTATTACCTCCTTTGGGGCATGTTTTAAATCTGTTGGTAATTCGATTGTATCGGTTGAGTCTTGGTTTCATGAGCTTAGTGCATAATAATCTTTGATTTTCTTATGATATTGTTAGTTTACAATGATCATGATCTTATACTTGTGTTCAACTTATTTTAAACCTATGGACTTCACTCAACATTTTGTTGACCTTTTAAACATGTTATCTCGGTGTCGGTGAAGATTATGACCAAGGTGCGGAGCGGGGCATGTGAGAGCTTATCACGGTGGTGTAAAACATAAAGTTATCATTTCTTTCAAACTCATGATCTTTCTTTTGGGAAAAACACTTGATCTATTTACAATATTTTGTAACAAACTATGAGTTTTCGATGAATGATAACTATTTTAATAAAACGTCTCTTTGAGTCGTTTTCTATAATTTTGACTATGATCTCCATTCAAGTAACACCGAATTAGTCTTAATTGTCATTAAGATTTTGGGGGTTGTTCTGATTAACATCGAGCAGGTTATAGAGAACGAAGAGTTTTTCAAAACATTTGGACTATAACCGCACTTTAAAAAGCAGGACTATTTTACACCTTTGCTTACGCCTTCCGTGACCGCTCTATGCATTAGGATTGATGCATCGCTAGATCATAAGTAAATTGCATTCATTTAGTTAGGCATGGAGATTTGCTTGGCAAATATGTGTAGCTAACTAAAATAATTATAATATTGGCATTTACTTACATTAATTTATGGGTTATTCACGGTACCATATGCGCATCCCACTTGGTTGTTACGTCCTCGGACAAGAGATGGATGATACCATGTCTCTCTGTTGTCGCTATGCCGGCTCATCCAGATCTGTCATACCGACTCTTGTTTGGACGGCGAACCTTTTGAGGAAGGTGAAGTTGCAGAACTCCTCTTTGCTCCGGCTATTGCTCATCCTCAAAGTACAATGCTTTTGCTTCCATGACCTAGATCGATTACTATGAGTCGCGACAATGGCTACACTTGAGATGTTCTTTGTGGATGATGGATCATCAAGTCATCGAGAGAACAGCGACTACTGCTTCATCAGTTCTTGGATCATCTTCCCAAGCTATCCGTCGTCGTCGGCGTGGGATTACGTGTTCTTAAGCCTCATGAGCTGGCCGTTTGGAGTACCTTATAGGCGCATCTAATGGTAAGACCTTGAAGCGCACCGCTAGGAAGCGTGTGCGATCCCACTATGACTCATGTGATGCCACCGGCTCGATCGCATCGGCTCGATCACCATCATTTCGATCACCACCGCTCGGTCATCACAGTTTCACTGTTTGTTCCACCTCTTGCTACTTCACCACCTTGCCACTTTCATGTTCTACCATGGACCACTCATTCTGTTTCATCACCACTACAACATCACCTCCTTTGGACACTTTTAGTGAGCCACTTTTACCGCTTTGCATCAAGTGCTATCCACCATCACTCCCGATCGACATGCCTACTCAAGTGGATAATGAGACCGGACCAAGGAAGAAATCCGGTGCTGGCGATGGTCATTCTTGATACCTTTACTTGACGTTGGAGAGAAGAGGAGCACCTGGTTCGTTCGAGCTTGGAAAGCTCAACTCTGCACCGACTCGATTACGCTGTTATCGGTGAGCGGTACACCACTATTCCTCTGTTGGCTCTGAGACTTATCAAGCACGAAGACCGGTTAAATGAGCTCATGGCACATTATGATGAGATTCCACTAGTTAGGATAGAGAGCTTGGAGGAAGAAGTCGAAAACCTCGTGGTGAGTCGCTACTCCATTGAGATTGTGTTTGATATGATGAGTACCAGTTGTGGGGCGAGAGGCCGTTAACCCGATTGACTCGGAGATTGGAGACTACTATCGAGATACTAGTACTTTGAGAAAAGGCGCCTTAGGTCGAGAGAGAGTCACGCATCACGAACTTGCATCGCTCATGCTCACACTACTATTACGGAGGAGAGGATTGTGACCTCGGGCGAGAGATCGAGCAGTGAGCTGACGATCCGGTTGTGACCATGGTTGAGGAGATTCGTCGTCGTCGGGATGGCGCGTCGGAGATCGTAAATCCTAGTCATCTTTATCTTAGTATGTATCATAAAGCCGCCATATGAGGCATTAAGGCTTGTATCTTTTGGTTTGTAACCTTGGAACAAAATTATGATGATGTAACCTTTGGTTGTGAACAATACTATGTATTGATGTATTCCATGTATCATATGGTTGTATTTCTTATATTACGATGTTATGATATTATTCCTCGGTAATGTGTGCGGCAAGTCATATGTCTTATACATATATTATGACTTGTTGAGAAAATCATATTCATATCATATCATTAATTTAAAGTGGTAATCTGGACTATTATGATATGTATAATATGAAATCGGTTTATCATCGATAGATAATTTCTTAATCTTGGTATTTATTCTTGGAAATTTTAGAAAATGGTCAAGAAAGCTACCTCATCATATCACTCCATGCTATTGAGAAAATGGTGTTGAAAGTGTTAAGCCTTGATATAGCACAACATGTGATCTTGCTAGAGCCGTGAGCAGCGTTGGTGAGCAGATTGCCCAAGAGGCACGTGGTGAAATTGCAAAGAACAATTTAGAAGCCAAATTGCAGAGAAGCCGAAAGTGCAAGAGGGCCGAGGCATGGGAATTGCTCGAGGAGGTTTGAGGTGAGGCGTGTCGCTCAAGCAACACGTGAGGTGAAAGCGCTCGCATTCTTCGAAGAGAATCGTGCCTGAAGTTGCGTCTTGTTGAAATGGCAAACTCAGTCAACTAACACTCCAACAAATCAAAGTGAGTCCTTTGTAACTCGAAAGTGTAATTACAAGAGTTCATGAGCGCAAGCCGACATTCTTCAAGGGCCTTGAAGGTGCTATTGGTTTACTTCATTGGTTTGAGAGGCAAGGGGCGTATTCTGCTAAGTATTTACGAGATGATTGCAAAGTCAAGTTTCGGTTGGAACTTTGTTAGAAGATGCGTTATCTTGGTGGAAGGCCATGCTCGACCAATTGGAATGGAAGAAGCTTGTGAATTTCATGGTCGGATCTGAAACAAGCTGTTAATAAAGCAGATGTGCGAGGCGAGATCAAGAAACTCGAAGATGAGTATTACCACTTGGTGCTAAGGTAATGATCTCAGACATACTTCAAGAGATTCCATGGTGAGAGCTCTATGTCCTCATTGTTTCCACCAATGAAAAGATTTTGGAAGCTTTGATCGGAGGTTTACCTCGAAGCATCGAAGGAGATGTCATCGCTTGAATCAGCTGTTGAAAAGTTGTCATTGTATCCACGCCTTATGGAACCAATACTAAAACTTGCAAATGCACAAGGCTCAGTGACAACAAAAAAGTTTGATGATGGAAAACCTCAAATTCCAACCACCATCGGTCCAACAACAACAATCGGAACAACAACCAATATCACATAGCGAAACCAACATCAAAATCGGCAAAACCGAAGGCAAGAAGCCGCAAGGGCTTATCTTGCACTGCTGCTTAGGAAAAGTGCGTAGGACCACATCCCGATGTAACGGATGTTTGATGCCCATTACGGACCTTGTCTTGTGAAGTGCGATAAGTGCAACAAGGTAGGTCATCAAGGTAAGCATTGCGAAACCACGGAAGAGCAACAACTTGTGACAAACATGAGCTGCTATGGATGTGGAGAACCGGTCATTTCAAAGTCAATGCCCAAAGTTAAATGTCGTTCAAACAAACAATGCGGCGTGCAAGTGTACATGCTAGGAGATGGAGATGCACCGTTGAACCACGACATTGTGGCGATGCGTATTCTCTTAACAATCATTACGCAAAAATCTTGTTTGATTCGGGAAGCGGATAAGAGTTTTGTATCTACTAATTTTGCACCATTACTTGAAATATCCCCAATCGCCTTAGAAACAACTTATGAGATAGAACTTGCCGATGGGAAAATAATAGGAACCAACACCGTAATCCGTAATTGTCCTATTACATTACAAGATCACTCGTTCCTCATAGATCTTTTGCCAATCAAACTTGGAAGTTTCGGCGTCGTAATTGGCATGGATTGGTTGTCCAAACACCGTGCTAGGATTGTTTGTGACGAGAAAACCGTTCATATCGATCAGCGGTGAAACCTTAGTCATCAAGGAGATCAAAGTAGAAAGTACTTAAGTATCATATCTGTGCGAAATCAATAAAGTACATGGAAAAAGGATGTTATGCCTTCTTAGCTCAAGTAGCGGAAAAAAGTCGGAAGAGAAGCGACTAGAGAATGTACACGTAATCAAGGAATTTCACGAGGTGTTTCGAGGAAGATTTGCACGGACTCCCACTGCTCGACAAGTCAATTTCAAATCGATCTTATTCACGGAGCTACTCTGTGCACGAGCACCGTACCGTTTAAGCGCCTCGAAATGCAAGAGTTATCGAAACAACTGAAGAGATATCGAGAAAGGTTCATTAGACCAAGTTCCTCACCACAGGGAACACGGTATTATTCGTTAAGAAGAAAGATGGATCATTCGGATGTGTATCGATTATAGAAATTGAACAAGCTCACAATCAAAAACCGCTATCCACTTACCAGAATCGATGATCTGTTTGATCGGTTACAAGGCTCGTGTGTATACTCGAAGATTGATTTAAGATCGGATATCATCGATTCACGGGTGAGAAGAAGATATACCAAAACCGCATTTAGAACTCGATATGGCCATTATGAATTCCAAGTAATGCCATTCGGTTTAACTAATGCTTTTCTTTGTGTTATGGACCTCATGAATAGAGTGCGCAAACCATATCTGGATAAATTAGTCATTGTGTTCATCGACGATATTCTTATATACTCTCGTAATAAAGAAGAACATGCGAAACATCGAAGGCATCACGAAGTTACTCGAGGATGAAAAATTGTGCATAAAGTTTTCCAAGTGTGACTTTTAGATTGAGGCAGGTCAATTTCTTGGTCATGTGATCGACGGTGAAGGAATCCATGTGGATCCGCAAAGATCGAATCAGTTAAGAATTGGCGGTACCGCTTCTTGGCTTGAAGTTCGTCAATTCTTAGGACTTTGGTTATTATCGAAGATTCATCGAAGGTTTCTCGAAAATAGCTAAACCATTGACCGAGTTAACCCGAGCGAAGAAATTGAATGGGGAGGCGATCAAGAATCGACTTTTCAACTCTAAAGAACAAACTTTGCGAAGCACCTATTTTAGCACTAGGAAGGAATGAAGATTTTGTAGTATATTGTGATGCTTCACACATGGGTTTAAGCGTTGTTCTCATGCAAAGGAACAAGGTGATTGCTTATGCGTCCGACAACTCAAAACTCATGAGAAGAATTATACTACTCACGATCTAGAACTTGGCGCCGTGGTATTTGCACTCAATTATGGAACATTATTTGTACAGAACCAAATGTATAGTGTACTTGATCACAAAGTCTTCAACACATCTTAGATCAAAAGAATTGAATATCGCGTCAACGTCGTTGGCTCGAATTGCTTAGTGATTATATTGCAAGATCCGTTATCATCACGGAAGGCAAGCGTTGTTCCGTGCCTTGACGAGAAAAGATCGCCTAAGCCACTTAGAGTGAGATCATTGGAATGGTAATCAATTCACCTACCATCGAAAATTCTTGAAGCTCGGATCAAAGCCCTTAAGGGAAGAAAATAGGCGAATGAGAAGATTTATGGCATCTTGGGAGAATGAGAATGGATTTGTGAGAGAGCGGACGGAGCGCTATGTTTCAAGAATCGAAGTTGGATTCCACTCTTTGGAGTGTCAGAGAACTCATCATGCATGAATCACATAAATCAGTATTCCATACATCCTGGTCCCAACAAGATGTATCAAGATCTAAAGCTTTTGTCTTGGTGGCCTAATATGAAGGGCGATATCATTTGTATCATGATAAATGTTTGACATGCTTGAAAGTTAAAGTGAACATCAAAATCCATCGGATTGCTAACTCGACGAGAACTTCCTATGTGGAAATGGGAAAGAATCACAATGGACTTCATCACAAAGTTGCCAAAAACTTCTAATGGTTTTGACACCATTTGGGTTATTGTGAACCGTCTTACAAAGTCAGCTCATTTCTTGCCAATCAAGGAGAGCGGCGAGATGATTACACTCGCTGGGCTGTACATCAAAGAGATTGTTTCTCGTCACGGTATACCAATCTCTATCATATCGACCGTGATGGAGATTCACCTCAAGATTTTGGCAAAGCGCTTCAAAGAGCCATGGTACCAACTTAGATATAGTACGCGTGCCATCCTCAAGCAGATGGACAAAGTGAAAGAGCGATCCAAACTACGGAAGACATGCTAAGAGCATGTGTGATTGATTCGGAAAAGGATGGGATAAGCACACCTCGGTTGAATTCTCTTACAATACGATTATCACATGACATTAAAATTGCTCCTTTTGAAGCACTCTATGGAAGAAAATGCCGATCGCCGGTTCTTTGGGCGGAAGTTGGAGAAGTACAACTTACAGGCCCGAAATTGTCAAGAGACAACAGAAAAGATAATGCAAATTCGGCAAAGATTGCAAGCATTTCGAGATAGACAAAAGAGCTACTGTGAGATGTTCGAAGAAAACCAATGGAATTCAAGTCGGAGACCGTGTAATGCTCAAAGTATCACCACAGAAGGGATGGTGGATTTGGAAGCGAGGAAAGCTCAAACCTCGATCGTGGACCATTCAAAATTCTTCAAAATTGGTCCGTGGCATATAAACTTGATCTTCCGAAGAACTTAGCAGTACATGACACGTTCCATGTCTCAAATCTTAAAAAGTGTCTTTCGGATGAAACTCTAGTCGTACCACTCAAGGACATCCGGCTCGATGACAAACTTAGCTTTGTCGAAGAACCCGTCGAGATCATGGACGGAGAAGTTAAGAGGCTTAAGCAAAGCCGCATTCCTATCGTTAAAGTTCGATGGAATCATAAAGCGAGTCTGAGTTCACAGGGCCTTGAGGATGTAATGCATTCAAGTATCCCCTGTTCATCTAAGATCACCCATGTGACCTCTGCGAGTTTAAGCGGAGACGCAGTTCTCTTAAAGGTAGGTATTGTAAGCTCCGGAAAATTTCAATGTATAGCAGCTTTATCGAAATTAAACACGATCTATTTAGTCATGAAATTTTCTAAGCATCACATTTGCATATCATTTGGCA
>JAHFWF010000166.1:0-62722 GCA_022545495.1 Chrysanthemum lavandulifolium
GTGAACAAGGGAAAAGCACTCGTGCTCATTTTCCTTCAAAGGTGGAACATGACTCTTAGCATGTGCTTCATCTTCTTCACATGGATTTGTGTGGCCCGATCGCGCGTGCAAACGATCAATGGCAAACGCTACATCTTAGTAATTGTTGATGACTATTTACGATGGACTTGGGTCTACTTTCTTCAAAGCAAATACCAAGCTCCACAAATGATCATCACCTTTCACGAAAATTCAAGTTCACCCCGAACACCGTCCGCCAAATAAGAACGCATAAAAGAACTGAATTTGTTAACAAAACTCTTCGAGAATTTTATGAGAAAGTGGGAATTGAGCATCGACATCTATCGCACGCATACACCGTAACAAAACGGAGTTATTGAAAGACTAAACCGAGCGTTAGTGGAAGTCGCAAGAACAATGTTAATCAATGCTAAACTTCAGATTACTTATGGGCGTGTCGTATCAACTTCATGCTATACTCAAAATCGTTCAATGATTACTAAACGCCACAACAAAACACCTTTTGAGCTTCTCCACAACCATAAACCGAATCTCAAATACTTTCATGTATTTGGATCCCTTTGCTATCCGAATAATGATCGTGATGATTTTGGAAAGCTCAAAGCCAAAGTCGACATTGGAGTCTTTATTGGATATTGTGAGAATTCTAAAGGTTACTGGATCTGGAATCGTCGACAAAACAAAGTTATTGAAACGATTCATGCTCATTTTGATGAACTTACTAAATGGCTTCGAAAGATGACTTGGAAGCCGGTCACAACCGCTTAAACTTCCTCAAAACCCATCATCACCGAACAAAGCCCCCACCACTCGTCAACAAATGGAAATGTTATTTGCTCCGTTGTTCGGTGACGATATTGATGAACGTGCTCCGGTGTATCCATGCTCACCGCTCAACCCGATACTACTCTTATACCGATACACTGCTACAACAACTCTTTGAAGAAGCACCACCAATTGACTCCACCACAACATTGAACAAACCGCTTCCAACAATGATGAACCGGCCGATGATGTTCTTAATGAAGTACCCCACCGCAGATTTTGATCCAAATGCGTTCTTTAACCCGTTGCTAATGAAATCTACGCACCGATGTCGCGGAATCATCAACAAACCATTTGAATCCTCGGAATCGCACAATGTATACCAACATCAACCTCTACACATCGATGGACAAAAGACCATCCTCCGGCAAATATTATTGGCAACCCGAATCAACCGATCGTTACGAGACAACGTCTTCGCACAGATGGTGAACATTGCATTTATGCACTCACCGCTCCGCCAATCGAGCCTAAAAACATTAAAGACGAATGACAAAAGACAACTGGATTGAATCCATGCAGAAGAACTCAACCAATTCAAACGTCTTGAAGTATGGAACCGGTTGAAAGACCAACGAGGGTCTACGCCATTGGTCTTAAATGGATTTGAAGAACAAATTGATGTCAAGGGAACGTCGAAACAAGTCACGCCCTGTGGCTAAGGGTTATGGACGAGAGGAGGTATTGACTTTGAAAATCATTTGCTCCGGTTGCTCGTCTTGAGGCTATTCGGATATTTCTCGCGCTCACGGCTCATATGAATATGACGGTCTTTCGATGGATGTCAAAACTGCGCTTCTCAACGGACAACTTAAAGAAACGGTTTATGTCACCCAACCGGAAGGATTCGTTGATCCCGAGTTCCCGAACCATGTCTACAAACCGAACAAAGCCCTGTATGGTCTCAATCAAGCTCCCGGGCATGGTACGATAAGCTATCATCTTCCTCATTGCCAATAATTTCACCAAAGGTTCATTCAATATCACGGGCACATATCTTAATTGTTCAAATTTACGTGGATGACATTATTTTTGGGTCTACACATAAAAAGTACTCAATCGCTTTTGCAAAACTAATGAAGAAAAATTTTGAAATGTCCATGATGGGTGAACTTATGTTCTTTCTAGGACCGCAAGTTCATCAATCACCCCGTGGTATTATCTTGAGTCATCAAATATGCCCTTGAATTGTTAAACAAATTTGGAATGAAAATCAGGACACTTATGCCACACCAATGACTCATACCAAGAAGCTAGACGCCGGTTACATGGGAAATTAGTGGACCCTACCAAATACCCAAGTATTATTGGGTCTCTCATGTATCTAACGACTAAGCACACGGCATTGTCTTTGCTGTTTATCTCGCTCCCGTTATCGATCGAGACCAATCGAAACCCACCTCTCGAGGCTAAAAGAATCCTCCGATACATTAAGGGAACCATTAACTTGGGGATCCGTATCAGAAGGATTCGGTTTGAACTAATCTCTTTTCGAGATCTCGATCACGCGGGATGTTTAGATTCACTAAAAGTACTTCAGAGCACTATAATTTCTTGGTGATAAATTGGTGTCCTGGCAATCGAAGCGAGATTGTACATCGTCATCAACCAAGGCAGAATATGTAGCCATGTCGGTGTGTTGTGCTCAAGTCATCCGGATGAGAACACAACTCAAAGACTATGGTTACGTATTTGACAAAATCCCGATGTATCGCGACAATCGAGTGCCATTGCGATCTCGTCAACTCGCCCAAAGACTCGAAATCAAAGCACATCGATCTTCGTTATCATTTCATCAAGGACCATGGAGCAGTGCAGCTTGAATTATACCATTGGGTACAGAATACCAATTGGCGATTTACTCACCAAAGCCTTGCCTCCCGCTAGGTTTAATGAGTTGGTCCACCGGATTGGTATGCGGTGTTTGACTCAAGAGAATTGGATGAACTCTTAAAAGCAATTTTAAAACCAATCAAACACCAAAATATCTTTTGTAAATAT
This sequence comes from Chrysanthemum lavandulifolium, assembly GCA_022545495.1. Taxonomy (NCBI): domain Eukaryota; kingdom Viridiplantae; phylum Streptophyta; class Magnoliopsida; order Asterales; family Asteraceae; genus Chrysanthemum; species Chrysanthemum lavandulifolium. The sequence continues at coordinate 2,848 of JAHFWF010000166.1, forward strand.
TTTTTTTCAAAACAAAATACAAAAATATAAAATCGGATAAAACATAAAAAATATTCTTCTATCTATTTTTCTTTCAACATGGCAAGTACTCTTCTTCCGTCAACACTCTAATCTTTCAAAATTCAAGATTTTTCGATCAAGTGTGAGGGGAGAAAATAAATACTTAACGTTTCATAATAACACTGTACTTGCATGTTACCTAATCCGGTTGTTTCTTTAATAATGGTGGTCACATTTACGGTTCAACGACACTCCCTGACTAAAATTTATAACCTTTCATTATTTCTTAAGTCGAGGGGAGTGATGAGTGTCTAAATACTCATCATTTTTGTACTATCTAGATCGCAAAACATCCGAAAACACTCGTAAACACATCAAAATGATCAAAATATCACAAATCGAGTTTTATGTGTTTTAAATGCAAAATATCAAAATCGGATGAAAACGATCAAATTTGCAAAATGGCGCTTTAGTCCCCAAGTTTCAAAAGTTGTCAAAATAGTCCCTGGTATATCTAAATAAAGAAAATTTCATTTAAGGTCCATGGGATTCAAAATTTGTTAAAACAAACCTTCAAAGTTTAAAATTTGCAAAATTACAACTTTGGTCCTCAAGTTTCAAAATGACAAGTTTGGTCCTTGGAAAATGGAGAATGGCAAGATTGGTCCTTGTACTTTTTGAGATTGTCACTTTCAGCCCTTGGATCAACTTTGAGATATTGGCAGCATAGGTCCCTTAATTTTCTGAATTTACAACAATGGTCCCTATCATATTAGACCTTTAATACCATTTTGGACCCTATCAAAGCCCATATGACCCCTGTCACTAACCATTTTGAACCCCCCCTTTTATACTAATATCTGGTCAATCCACTTGGTCAAACATAGCCCTTTGGCGCCACTTTTTCTTCTCCTCCCAACTGCTAACCTGCAACAAGCAACCTTCCCATTCCCCCAGCTCATATCTTGTTCCCCCCTCCTCCACCACAATCCAAGGTACATTAAATGCTTCAATTAATGCACCTCCTACTCCTTTACTCAACCTCAACTGCCATATATCCTTTTTCCCGCCAAAAAATGCTCAATGGCCAAGATTCACTTAAAATCATCCAAGGGTCCTAAATAATGGTGGGAAACAATGAGGGAAGTGAGAGAAACACTGGGAGCTATAAAAGAGGAAGAAAGAAGCTATGAAGAGTAGTTAGTTAGTTTTTTCAATTTTTCTTAAATGTCGTTTTTTTTAAATTAATGTTCTAGTTAAGCCAAATGTTGTAGTTTAAGTTTATCTGTATCTTATTCAAGTTAAAACATCATTGTATTAAGCTTTTGAGTTCTCAATCCAGTATTTAGATAAATTCCATATTTTCGTGTTATCTTGTTGCAATTGTTAATCTTAAAATCTTATGTGTAAGTTTTCGGTGGCTTGTCTTTAATCTCAACAAGCTTGTATAAGCTTATGATAGCTTTGTCAAGCTTAAATTCAAGGTTTAAGTAATTTTGGTTCATAGTCAATAATAGTCAACGTGGGAGCAAATTGGAATTGAAATGGATAATGGTGTTGCGAGGATTTGGTTTTGGGTTGGAAATGGTTTGATATATTGATATTGGTTCTGGTTTAGCCTGTGACACCAGCTGGATCAGTTGTGAGTACCTTTCACTTTTCATTTTCAAGTCTAGTTTGCATGATATGCTTGTATCAGTTTCTTTGGCCACCACTAGTTTAACCTGTTAATGTAGTTGTATTTAGGTCTTGTAAACATAGTTTGATCACTGAAACAAGTTTGCTCAGTTATTATCTCATTTTAATTCCATATCGATTCGATCAATGGTGTTTGGTTCAAGTACTTAAACCTGTCTTAAAGGTTTAGCCAAGAGTTAGAATCGGTTGGTTGCATCTCTTTAGTCATTTGAGACTCTTATCTGCCTTACTTTTGTGCTCGCAAAGCTCAATAGTCAAAATCATCTTTTAACCATCTTAACAGGTCCACTGTTGGAATTTTAGCTAATCAAATACTTGTTTTGTGTTCCAAATTCATAAACAAAGCTTGAAATAGCTTCATTTTATCTAGTAACATCATATTCAGTTGAGAAATTGGCTTCAAAGTTCATATTAGTCAAACATTTCAAATCCTTCAAAAAGTCAAAATGCACAAATCTCAGTTTTGGGCCAAATAGGATGAATTTTCACAAGCTCATTTCTGAGCCATTTTCAATAAAACTTGTGGTTTCAAAAAGTCAACCTGGTCTATTTTCTTATCCTCATTTTAGTTTAATTTTGTGAATTTTTTAGAAGCTTCATTTTAGCTTGTCAAAATGGGTCTAAATGTCCTGTGCAGGTGGCATCAAGTCTGCACAGGACTTGTCCAGCTTTTGCTTGGATTGCACAGAGCTCATTTGAGCTTGTGTAGGTCTGAAATTTGGCTCATGTGTAGTCACCTGGTCTTCTTTAGGATCTAGCTTTTAGCTTTTAGTTTCAGCTTATTCTAGTGCTTATTAATCACCGCAACTGGTACCCTTTAACAGTCGCCATAAGCTCATCACATCAAACTGCTCAACTTGCATAATCAGTGGTTGTAGCTTGTTGATCCTTGTTCCATTTTAGTTCTCTTAGCTTATTATAGCTTGTGTATCGATTTGGTTCACTTTGGTTTCCATTTGCTTCTTCAAAGTGCTTATTTATAAGCACTTTGTTCATCGATTCAATATCTTGCACACAAGCCCTTGTTTTTCCATTTTCCTAGCTTCCTCATAATAATTTAAGCTTTTCCTGAAATTTTCAGATTTTCCTAGCTTGTTTGCTATTTTTCTTTATTTAAATTAGTTTTAAGCCTTTTAAATAGCATTTAATACAAATAATTAAGAAAAGTTTCAAAAAAATAAGTTTTCATTTTCCTAGGTTAAGATAAATATATTAGTCATAAAAAGTATTTTTCCATAATTTTCTTAGTTTAAAAGTATTTTCTAGCATTTTAATTAGTTTTAAATAGTTTTAAATTAGTAATAAATATATAAAAAGTCAAAAAAATATATTTTCAGTTTTAAAATTAGTTTTATAATATTTTAGATTTTTATCAATCTTAATTTTATTTTTCTAGCCTTATTTTGTATTTTCTTCTATTTTAGAGTATTTATAAATAGTTATAAATAAGTTTTTAATTAATAATAATTAAATAAATAGTCATAAAAATAATTTTCTTTTTCTATAAATTTTCTTTTATCATTAGGATTGTGAAATGTATTTTCAAATTTTTAGGATTTATATTGTGTAAGTTTCACGTTTTTATTTATACGTTTACGTTATTTTTATTTAAACGTAAGTTTTAAGTTTTAAGTTTTAAACGCTCATCATTTTAAATATAGTGATAGCGTTTATTTAATATCTTTTATCTTTTTAATTTCCTTTAATTTGTATTTAAGTCGCTTTATTTTATAAACTTTTTCAAGAGTGTAACATTCAATCCAAATCCTTTCTGATCACTATCATTAGTGATCATTCTATCGTCTGATCAAGTGTTTGCACACCATTGAGTCTCCGTGGGACTTAACGACCCGGGAATTCATTGTATTCTCCAGGACTTCATTGTATTTGTGTCTGAGCAGTTTTAAGCTTCTTACGGTCAGTCATTCACAAGTGGTTGGCTTGTGTGATTAGACTTGACTGGTTCTGCACAGATCAGGGAGTGTCGTCAATGTTATTTCCGAATATTCTTCGTTTGATATCCAAAATGGAAGTTAAAAGGCATTGGATGAAAATGGAAAAGGTGGAGGGACTAAAACTGCCAAAAGCTTAAAGTTACTTTAAATAAAACTCCTCCACCTAACATTAACTCTTTACATTTATTACACACACCTAACTAATCCTACGCCTATTAATCGTTCAACAAATCCGAAGTTTTGATCATCAATCTGTAAGTGATTTTGTGTTTGTAACACGTTTTTAAACATTGGTTTTGATTTTCAAACGAATCCAACGGTTAAATTTACGCATATGGTTGATCTTGTGTTCTACGCATATGTGTAAGAACACATGATCATGTTTGTGAGTTTTGTGGTTAAAAGGATAGTGTCAAAACGTCTCTTTAACATCACTAATACCACTTTTCTACTCAAAACGCACCCAGAATCACGTATTGATTGAATTTGAAAAACTAGGGTTTATGCGTGGGTTTGGGTATTTTCAAATGTGAATGTTTTTGGTCAAAAAGATAGTTGTGTGATGTTGTTATCATGGTGAATTAATGATATATAGGCTTTAAAACAACCCAGAAACACTAATTGATTGAGAATTAGATATTAGGGTTTAATGTTCTTGAGAATTGGGTATTTTTGATTCACTGCAAATTGGATGTTAATACTTGGTTATATCACTCACATGACTTCTTAGAACTACCAGAAAAACTTTGGTGCAAATTTCATGGCTAAAAATCTTACACGTAATTCATAAACTTTAGGGTTTTGGTTTACGACAAGGTTCTTTACGCGAATCGCTTGATTGAGTATTTGTGAGTAAATCATTATACAATGAGTGTGGTGTTAATATTGATCTTTGTGATGAATTTATTTCGTGTTTGCTACTCATAAAAATCAAAATCAAGGTTGTTAACCATCTACGCATAAGGATCACCTTACGCGTAGCATGTTACGCGTGAAGAGAAATCTTCACGCATAGCGCTTACGCGTAAGGTTCTACAAAGGGACTACGCGTATCCCGTGAAGGATATGCGTAACAAGGACCTCACGCATAAGGTCTACTTCACGAGTAAGCCTTACGCATAAGGTTTTATATGCGCTTACGCGTAAGCTCCACGATAAGGTCCCTTGTTCATACGCTGTAATATTTCTTACGCTGTGAAGTCGTGATCCCACGCAAGCTTGCGTTTACGCCAGATATTACTCCTGCTTACGCATAAGCTACCATTTCTACCCTAAGCCTTGATTAAACCTTCATTATGAATTGTTACGCGTGCAAACTTGTAAATAAATAAATCATGACGTCACGATACCAATAATGTCACTAATAAACTTAAACGCTTGATATGTTGTGAAAAATAAGTGATAACATAAACTTTAAAACTTAAAGTTAACTAACTCACGAAACTTATAACGACTTCATTAGACTATTGGACAAACAAGTTACTTTGGACTCAGAATAATCATTGACTCATCACATTCAATAATTAGACAATAAAACCCTCCGTTGACTAACATTATGTCTTTCGATATGTTGGTTCTTTTGGCTAAATGTGTTTTAGATCACGACATGGAAGCTCAAATGAATGTGGATGCACCAAACGTTCTCACCATTGTCGATATTTTCCTCATGGCTATCCAATGAAGATTGGAAAGAACAACCTTCGTGTTGACTTTGAAACCCTCACATGTTCGTAATCTTCTTGTCTCATTCTTTGTTGATATTTCAAAACCATCCTTATCGAACATGCTCTCCCACTGCCATCGCTCCGTAGATCTACATTCAACAGATTTTGGACTACCATGAAAAGATCAAAGGATGTAATGTTGTGATGGTGACACTCAATCACAAGCAAATCACCATCACTCCCGCAGATTTAAGAGCCGTTCTCCTCATTCCCGACATCATACCAGCTGAATACTCACGCACCTATCAAGAGATCGCTCCGCAATTTTGATTGATATTGGATATGACGAAGCTTCAGGATTATTAATAAGCATTCTCACGTGGATCTTAAAAACATTCCTCGGCCTTGGAGAACCCTTTATATCATCATTACAAAATCATTGTCGGTCGTGGCAAATGGCTATGAGCATCCCAAGCTCGTGGAACCGCAAATCTTTTGGGCTCGATCAACATGAAACACATTGAAATTGAAGCTCGATATGGGATGACATGATGACCTTCCTCAAAAGCTTGGCTCAAAGATTCCTTACGATCCAAAGAGCTCTTGGACTCAATTCGATATCCCCAAGAGAATCAATGACCCCGACAATATTGACGTGTTGTCCGAACCCACTCTAACGATCGATTTAAGGAGTCAACTACCAAGAAACAAGGTCTTGGTTGTCGGATCTCCTTCTCTCGGATGAACTCAAACGAATCTATTCTTATAAAAGATATTTGGTAGTCGTGAAAGAGAACAAAGTTGGTTTTCTCGATGAAAATCTTCTGCACACCTACAAGGAGAACCGTAAGAGGAGTCAGTGGAGTCTTGCAAGCACCGAGAGTCGAGGAAGTTCCCCAAGAGGAATCCTCCACGAAAAGGACTGCTCCTTCTAAGGAAGTCGTTCCCATTCCCGTGCAAAGCCTCGAACCGCCAAGAAAGCTAGTGGACTAAAGCTCGAAGATACACAATCGACGAAGAGGTCTTCCACTGAATCAGAATCAAGCACCTCCTTCAAGAGCAAAACCTCCTAGTCCTCCAACGAGATATAAGCAAAGGAAGACTCAGGTGATTGAGCACGAAGAGGAAAGCTCAAGAAGAGCAACTGAAACCGATTCTGGAAGGAAGTTCAAATTCGTTAGACTCAACACGCTATGTAAAGAATTTGCTAAGGATCAAATGGGTGGCCCCGAGGTCAAGTGGTGAAGTTCCACCCACACGAGATCCCGATGCGGTTAATCGACCCGATAAGGAACTGTGCCACCACTTTGGAGCAACAACAAAAGCGCTGTGGAAGATTCTATTGAGTATGACATTGAAGAACCGAAACCAAAAGTCCGAGAAAGATAAAGATGTTGATTATGATATGTTTCTTCCGGATAGTCCTACACGCCAAAGAAGGAAACTTCGAACCACCAAAGGACCCCGAGTCTCCTCACATCTCATCATCATCGGATTCATCTTCACCCTCACCACCACCATAAAAAGAACAACCGATCCACATCCGGATCGGTGAAGAAGTCAATTGCCTCTTGGATTTCTCAAACTAAGACACGAATCGTTAAAGGCATCAAACAGTCGAAGAAAGACGTGCTTTACAAGAAGTCGAATTTTCTTGTCGATCGGTCACAAGACCTTCATGACAAGAATGATGAGATGAAAGTTGAAAGGAGTATGTCCGTAAGCTCATGAAAGATGATCTTGAGGGAAAATAGACGAGATGATCAAAGGATACACTCACAAGTTCCTTCGACATCGTTCTCGGAATTACAAAGGAGATGTTCACCAAACAACTCTATCCGAATCTCTTACACCGCCAAGCATGGACTATGAAATCAACTCCAATGCATGTGAACATCAATCCGAGTTGATCCCATAATCTTCTCGGATGTTGAATTGGTTAACCGTTTGGTAGCTCAAATGTTAAACGATCGCAACATTTGCCTCCTCACGAAGGTAAATTGTTTGAAGCATTGCCGAATACCAACTTAAATCAAAGATGCGCAGAGAAGAAGTCGAAGGCCTAAGCGCCCACGCCGACGATGAAGATAAGGATCGGGATAAGAATGACGAGCATAAACGCCTCAAGAAGTCTCGGTGAATCATCTTCTATGCAACCTCCACCCCAACGGACTCCAACTCAACAAAGGTCTTCTCCTCGCCTTCTACTTGAAAAACCTCGGGATTCTTCTCGAGTTACCACCCCGCACTCGTAAAACCGGTGATCACTTTGAGTATACGGTGGTGACGATGAGGAATTCCATGAGCCCCAACAACAACCCGCCTCTCCCGACAAAGTTAAGAAACCGTAATCCTTATCCGTGCCTAAGAAAAAGAAGAAGGCACCTAAAGGCGTCGACGTCAGTATCATGGCTAGATGAAGATGACAACCAAGAATACGATCGGTTTTCTACACTTGTTAATTCTACTCCTACCCACCAAGGTCAAGATCCGAAGACGGTAGTACATTGGAGCATGCTAAGTTCTTGCAAGAGAAATTCGTGTGAAAAGATGATTTAAACCGAGTTGAAGCGCATCAAGAATGAAGCATTTCAACCGCTCAAAGACAACTCGGAAAGTGCTATTGAAGTGGAGTATCACCTTGATAATATAGCACGAGCTATGTCTAACAACATGGATTGGCTCAACCTCAAGCAAACATCGACTTCACCAAACGGGACAACCTCCATATTACACCGATCGGGTCTAAACCTCTACCAACAATTGCCAACCAGATCGACCTAGGATTCCATTCCGATATTTCTTCAACAAAGACTTGGAATTTCTTCTACACGGTGGCGATGGTTCAAGGAAATACGCTACATCTTTGACACTTCCATTCCGTGACCATATACTCTAAGCGTGACAGCCATCGAGGAAAGGGCTAACCACATGTTCTCCAACAATGTGGAAGTATATGACCGTGATGCATTGTATGGGATTCACCATTGGCCGGAACGCCGTCGAATCTACTACGTGTCGCCGAGTTCGTAAGTCTCAACATGAAGTGTTCATTACTAAAGCGATCGTGGCTATTAAACATGTTGATCTTTCATCTAAATGGGACTACACTTTCCTCAAGAATATCGTGGTCAAAAGGCAAGGCGAAAGGGATTATGCATTCTCTGAGGCGGACTTTGAGAATTTGTCTATCAACGACATTGAAGACATGTACCTTGCCAAAGTACGTGGTCGCATGAGACAATTCTCGATCAAGTGCAACGTGAATACATCAAGTCCTTGCTTATCTTCATCGGAAGAATAGTAATCAAAGAACGTGTAGAAGATCTCCGACTTGCGGTTGAATCATATCGGACCGTGTCAACTTCACTCCACCTCGCCTAGATTTTCCCGACATCAACCACTTTCACAATACACCTCGTCAAGAAACCATTCGGCGTCGTTTATCGCAGTGAACTTCAACGAAATTGCTTGATGGCGTGTAGAGATCTTCACAAATTGGGGATCACATTGAAGAAGGTTAGGGATGGCTTGGCTTATCGATTGAAGGCGATACATGAAGGCATTGGTTCTCGGCGATGGAACTCTCGGGATCGGCGGATGTGAAGAGGATCATCACTATGATTGATGAAAGGTTGTATCAAAGGGACGATTGTAACATTAGAGAGCTTTGTAGGTGGTCGTCCTGTGATTTGCTCTCGGCCATCAACGCCTGCTCGCATTCCGCAAGATTGATGGACTTCACGGTACCCTTGAACCGCTTCTATTTCATAATATTTTGGATGTGTGATTTAATTATAACTATGGCTTGTGCACATATCGATGTACAACCCGTTCTTGTCAAGAAAGGACCATGTGGTACGCTTGATTGCCACAATCCTTATAAAAGGAGCGAAAGCTTCTTACTTTTGAGTAAAACCTATCAAACCTTTCATTTTCAAGGTTTTGCTCAAAGAACAAGTACTTCTCTTATGATTTTCAAAACCTCAACCGCTTATATCACTTGTTGAGGGGAGTATTTGAGTTTAAACTTTCTTTGTGTCACTCTTCTCGCAACACTCGAAATGGTCATATTTATTCTCAACTTGTCAAAATAACATTTTATATGCCATTTTGAGGGGAGAAAATTATGTGATAAGAAATATGTTGTGTAAATGCAAATGAATCTTTGTGCTATAGACTTAACCAGCTAATTGACGATACTTAGCTGTTAGTAACTCGAAAAGACTTGTCCGGACGGTAATAATTTCAAGCTAGTTCGCTAGTGATGTAAACGTGTCTCAAAGGACTTGTCCGAATAGAATGTACCATTCGAGAAACTCTTGGTAGACATGAACTCGACGGGTTTGACAACCTTCGAGGTTTGTCTACACCTTCAAGGTAGTTATTAGAGCTAGTTGTCACCTAAAAGGCGACAATGTAACTCTTTAACTATGCAACGTAATGTTGTCTCATGGGATTGTCTATCTTGAGTTGATCAATTCAAAAGGTGCGCGCTCTTTCCTCACCGTCTGATTCAAAAAACTCTTAAGAACATGTGGGGAGTATTTATGCAAAATACTTATCTCTCAACAGTGGTACTAAAATGTTTTCATTCACAAACACTTTGAGAGATTTTCATGAAAATGGTTTTATGGCAAGATAGGTTAGTCATGGAGTTATAAGGTGACTAAGGTTAGGAATAACCGTCCCATGATCCGCTAAAACCGGAGGGATCTACCCAAGGACACTACCAATAGTTAGAATTAGAAGTCCTTAGGTATGATTGGAAAAAGGAGAAATGAGAATCGGAGAAAGAAGGAGTTGAAGAATCAAAAGAAATGCAAAGAAAAGGGTGAAAAGAAATAGCCCTCAGTTATTCAACTTAGGGCGTACACAGGGTTCAATTCATATACTCTTGGTTGTCACTTAGTGACACCGGTATTGAAGATTAAAAGTCGTCATGGACCCATGTGACGATGCACTAAACCTTCTTAGCCACTCAAGTTTCTCTCAAAAGAAGCTTGGTTCATTCTCACGAGGAACCCTACATAATCTTCGGCTTTCTCTTAGAGATAGTCGGTATTGAAGAAGGAGACCCTCTCCTAGTCTCCGTCAGAAAACCAAACGCACTATTGAGTCTAGAGCCACGAGATTCATCAAAAGATCTCTTAGGTACACTTGACATTTCATCACTTGGTGTTCAACAATAAGAACATCGGTAGTACGTTATCGAGTCCTTCACGGATCTTAGCAATCATCGAGAACATTTATGAGAGGTTCACAATAGTGATCCTCGGTGATTGAATGGAAACTCCCGCCGGTCAACATCAAACGACCACGACAAGCAGTCACGGTAACTCCCGTGGATTACGCTTAGTGTGTCTCAAACGGTCTGATCGTGAGGTGATGCTTGGTGTACCTCGGCGACTCATCCGAATCAGAGGTGTACTTGACATCGCGTTATCTCACTTGTGGGACTCAGCTCAGAACGGCCTTTGTGAGAATTAGAGTTGTGTTTTCACACTATGTTGTTAACATTCTCAAGTTCAAACTTGTAAGTGCGTAATCCGCTTATTACTAATCGCTTTCATGTTTTCTTCTTATGGAAGCTACGGAGCGGAATGATCGTCGCGATTCTTCACATGCTCATGCCAACATCATCACTAATGGAAGCTCCATCTAAAAGCAACACAAAAGTCGAATGATTCTTCGCAAGTCAAGAATCTACAAAGTTAAAGACTTAAAGAACTTCATCGAGATTGAAATCCAACGTCAAATAGCGTGTGAGCATGTTGAAGAATGACGTGGAGACACCGGAGCAACAGCGCACTGAGGCGGACTTGATGCGCATAACAACAACATACTATCACTACCATCACAAAGAACAATGATCAAAGAACAAAGTTAAAGATGACGCCAAAGCAAAACTGTTTAAAGAAAACAATTTCTACACGGAGAGAATGTTCAAATCAAGGCAATTCTTCTCACAAGAAAGAAGAATGTCGGAAGACGTCAAAGCTACTATTACATCAGTACCTTCACCGTTTACATTCATTCATCACCAACACTTAGGGGGAGATTGTTGGAATCACTCCTAAACCTATATCAAGTGTTAGTGATTCATAAGTAATAGTTAGCTTAATTATAGCCTTTATGTTTGTTATTAGCTTAAGCTTATGTAGAAGGCCCATGAGCTTAGGCCCATGTCCACTAAGGAAAGGAAGGAAGTAGGAGTGTTGCCTAGATCCCTTCCTATAAATACCTTGTAATAACCCTCACTGAGGGTTGGTTGTTCAATTCATTTCACTCTCATAACTCTACGCAGAATCGCCTTCATTCTAACGTGTGTGTTTGTGTGTGATATTGTTCATCCACCTCTCTTCTCTTCTCTATTCTTTCTATTGATGCTTGTGTTGTAAACTTAGTGACCTAACAACTATTGTGGAATCTGATTCTCAAATGGCTATCTCCTTATCATCTTTCGAAGCATACCCACCATGGAGATTTGCAACTCTAATAGATGACATTCGCTTATGGGCAAAGAATATGCAAATTACTTTTTTATAGGTTAAGCGAGAACAAAATAAAATAGCCTTTTGAGTTGCTTCTCACACGTTTTCTTCGATTTTGGATTTAATTGAGATACTACGTAGTACTTTTCTTTATGAAATTAACTTCGCTTGCAAGAGTGATCAGTATGTTCTTTAATTTTGTCTAATAATTGTCTAATAAAATATTTGGGCTAAAGGCACCAAATGTAGTATAGTTGTCATTTATTCCTTTATACGTATCGAACAAATTTTTTGTTATTATATGTCTTAAACTTGATTTTTGGGTATTTTGTGTCTTTACGACTATTTTGGCCATCATTTTATTAACATGAGAGGGGCAAAATAGTCTTAAAGTACACAAAAATGCCTAAAAAATCAAGTTAAGTACACATAATAACAAAAAAATTATTCAATACATATAAAAGAAAATCATGACAACTGTTATACATTTAAAGGCCATTACTCCATTAGCTTAAATGTTTTTGTTAAAAAAATAATAAAGTTTACTTTTCATTCTCACCTCAAATGTATTCTTTTTTATCATATAAAAGATTTTGTAAAGTATCAACCGATGTCTTATTTATGTTTAGGAACGAGCTTGATGAAAATGGGTTTGATACACAAATGTATGCATCTTTGATCTTTCATACGCACCTAAAAGGTTACGTCTACACATTCTTATTCCATCTATATTCTACCCATAACCATTAACCAGAAATCTCTTTGTAAAAGCAAAAGAAACAACGGATTTTTGTTTGTCATAAACCACATTTGTATCCCGCCAATGGTTAGGTGTCTCTGAGTATCGGTTTTGGTTCACTGTATCCCATATAAATTTAGGTGTTAGGCTGGGGACACTCGTGACATGCGTCATGAGTCGCCACGTCTTCGCCTTTCTCTCTCGCGTGACTGCAGAACCTACCAAGATGCCACAGTCGAAGACCGATTTTTTATTTTATTTTATTTATTTCAAACATTTTAAACAACAAATTTAAATTCATTAAAATTAAAATAAACATTACAATACTAAATTAAAATAAACATTACAATACTTAAACTAATAATCTAAACCAGTAGCGTTTTTCGATTATCATTGACTTTCATCAATTCTTCTATTTGTCGTGGGGTCAAATTTGGGTCATTGGGGTATTGTAGAAGATTATGTCGGTCTCCCGTTTTGATAGCGTCATGAGGTTCATTGTCTTTTTTTGGAGCTCAAGTTTCCCTCTTTTCATCTCCAGCTCTTTTTCTCTCAACCTTATGTACGCATCTTCTAAACCCTCATTACTCTTACCTTTTTCCCCTTTTGACGGCTTGAATTTGAAGAAAGTTTTGGCTAACGAACCAATAAATGATTCTGATGGTTGATCACCATGAGAGGAGGAGGATGATTTCTTCCTCGCCTCATCATCAGAATCATCAACGTCTTGGACATTCAAAGGACCTTGGGTTGACCCCAAGGTAGTTGTAGAACTCTTTGTTTTCTTCCGACTATTCTTTTGGAAAGCCGGCATCTCACAGTTTTCCAAGCATCATGACCCTTCAAATTTTCCCAACACTCCTCCAAGGTAAAATCATGACCGTACATCATACGGTATTCTCTAAGAGCTTTTGAAGTGTCGTCTATATCATTCTCACCACTTCCATGGTTATTCTTGACATTATCAATAATAGCGCAATAATTACCAACCCTATTACGAATCTATTCTTCCATTTGGTAGTGATAGAGTCGTAGGTTCTATCTGAGCCAGTTTCATTTTTAAAATACGCTATCACTAACTCCCAAAAGCGGTGCCTGTTCATAGTGTTTCCTCTCGCCGAGTTTTCCGGCACATAAACCAAAGCTCTACAAAGCGCGATCTCTTCCGCCTTTGTCCATAGTTTAACGGTCTTCTTGCCTTTCTCCTTGCTTGCTTAGGACTTCTTGCCTTTGTCCTTGGCCTTTGAAGCACTTCTTGAAGGCTGCTTTGGTTTATGAGGGACATTTCTTCAGCATCGTCGGTTTTTTCATCATCATCATCTTCAACGGGAATGGAATCATGGTACGAACCGTGACCCGAACCTTGCCCCGTCGAAGCATCTTGAGTTGGATAGTTTTGGGTCGGATACTCAAGCATATAATCTTCTAAATTCATTTCAAGATTAGTACTACGAGCGGGGAATAAAGGCGATACGGTTGGGAAGGATAAATGAAGTCCATGTTTGGGCGATCTGACGACCCACTAGGTTCTTGGCAGAATCCGTGTAAGGACGTTGCGGTGGGACAAATGGATGGTTAACGAAACGGGTTTTGGTTTCGATTGGGTTGTCTTGGTTGTGATTGATATTCAAAACTTTGTGGACGATGACGAATACCCAGGTTTTGTTGTGGTGTTATCTTGGTTAATCCAAGTTGTTTTCCGTGAGAATTTCAAATCGGGAATTTTTAAGGTAGTCGGGATCGTCGGTTTTGATTGTGAGGTATTTTTCTTCGACATGTTGAATTCGGATGAGAATTAGATTGAAGTTTGAAGTGAATATAGATGTAAGTAGTTTGAGGTTGAATGTGTTTAAAATTACGTTTGAAGTTAGTATTCTAGAGAGGTAAAGTTTTTAAATTTTTTTTTTTTTTTTAAATCAATACCAAATGGGCAAAAATGGGTTGGAAATGAAAGTTTAAAATCGGTTGAAACTGGAACCGATGTTTAGTTTTTTGCTCCTTCGACCGATTTGATGACCCATGCCCACACTCGATTCGACTGATATTAACATCGGTCGTCGAGTGATTTCTTGCACGCCCAACCGATTTTTTTTCCACGAGTGCGTCCAGCCTTATGTGAAGGTGCGACAATCAATAACAATAACCAAACACTAATAAACCTATTATATGCCTCTTGACACAATATAATCTCTTCCAAACACAATGACAAACACCCCCAAAAGGAAATCAACTACAGAGAACTCAAATGGGGTCATGAAGTTGCACAGAATATGATTATAAAAAGCATGTGCAACTTAAATGTTGTTTCACCTTTATCTTAACTGGGAATCATATCTAACATAAAAGCAGAACCTTCTGTACAGTCTGTTTTTAGAAGCATAAATTAAAACGAAATTAGCTTCAAAATAGACCTACAAATTACGAACCAGAAAGAAAAAAAAAGGTGTACTAAACTTACAATTTTAAAAGATACTGTAATAAATAACCTACCCTGGCTGTAGAGGATATATCCAATTCGTTATGAGCTGAAGTTACGGTTTGTAGCTTCCATTTTCAAGAGTAGATCTTTAATCTCTCTTTCCATCCGCACCTTCATATTGAAATATTCCTGATGAGCATTTTCTAATGTTTGGAGTTCTTCAAGTTTTTGTCTTCTCATTTCCTCTGCCTCTGATAAATGCAACTTCATGACCCGGCTAGTGAACTCGTCATCTATTTTCTTGCTTTTTGCTTGCGCAATGCGGTTCAGACCTTCAGCTTCTTTCCTTGCATCATCTGCACGCGTTTGAAACATCTGAGCCTCTGCTAGCTTGATCCTGATAATGCCGTCCAACTCATCAAAAACAGGTTCTCTTGAAATTGGAGGAGCAACACGTTGCATGTCTGAACTGGCTGTTTTTAGTTGAGGGGGTCTGTCTGCATAAACAGATTTCATCCACAAGGCTGCTTCTTGGCTGGTTTTTGGAATATCGTTAATCCGTTCTCCCTGATTTTGTTTCACCACTTCTTTGTCTTGCGAAACTTGAATATTGTCTGACTTGAAGGCATCATCATCTGCAATCAGTCATCAAAGTAATGAAAATCTCCTTTTGTCTACGAGCTAAAAGCAGAGGCCGCAATTTCAACAAATTTATACACATGTAGGCTATGTTTGATATTGGGTCAGTGAGTTAAGCTCAAAGAGTAGATAAAAAATGGCAAACACAGTGAAAGTATGAAAACATTAAACAGATGAGGTTTTCCCTGTTGAGGCTACCGAGGGAGGGTGTCTTTGACTCAGATGTATGCGGCCTAACATGGCCATTCATGTGACCATTTCCGACCCTTTCCTTGGCCACCCCAAGACGTGTACCTAGTGGGGTTTGAACCTAGACATCTTTGTGAGGACATCAGGGTGTCTAATCACTAGGCCCACTTTGGTGGTCATTGGCAAACACGTTAAAATTTATCTAAAAGAATAACTGAAATGTACTCATAATCATCTAATGTGCTTTATGTAAATGCTGTTTACCATCGTATTTAACACATCGTTATAACAAATCTTTGATAATTATATTAAAAAAAGTTGGGTAAGAGATCAACCCCTAGCTCATAAAGAACAGAAAACTTATAAAAGGAACTAAATCAATTTGCAACTAGTGCCTTATTTGTTTGGACTATTCTTTAGGTAGCAGAGGCAATTACACTATTTTACAAAGTTACCGATCTCTAATGACGTGGTAAACTAGTGCCTTATTTGTTTGGACTATTTATTTATTCTCAGTTATAATTACAATGAGACCTGAATATCCAAGACTCAATGGTGTTAAATCTTGATTTTAAATACACATTTATATCATACAGAACTTTTTTTCTGGTAAATTGTGCAGGCTGCAGGTCAGACACAATTGGATATCGACTTCTTTTTACATGCCCATACACAATTGACAATAATACAACATAAACTACACAGTTCATCAGTAACTTTACAGCTGTGTTCAAGCATAAGAGACGTTGAACTCAGAACATATACGTCATGAATGTAGAATGGTACTATAAACCTAAGGCTTGTTGCATTAACTCAAGGATAAAAAACCTCAACCAAATCAATTTATCACATCTATATACTTCATATTTTCCAATTCATGTCTTTATCTTAGCTTAACAACATATAATGAATAGAAAGCTTACTAGAGTGTTAAGTAGAAATCTTGAGAAACGAACAATAATGAATCATAGAAAGCTTACCAGCAAAGAAATTCATTATATAACTTCGCACTTGATGAAGATCTGCTTTGCTTGACAATCTAGCCAGCAACTGAAGGGAGATCTCATGAAGACGTTTTCCTCGAATATCATCACTGCCAGAAAAGATTCTTCTAACATATTCAAGTTCATTCGCCATTGCTTCAGCCGTCCAACCTTTTGCAAAGTTTTGAAAAACTTCCCTCACAAAACCAAACATCTCAGAAGGATGATTACATGCAACACAGAAAAACTGCATCTCAGTTTGTCCTAGGACCCCGGTTGCACTACGCCCATTTCTAACAAATGATTCCCGTATGCCACAGTCGGCATGACACCAATGCAAACAGACATCACATCCTACCCAGCTACATGTATTAGAAGCCGTGTCAAACTTTGAACATACTAAACACATGCAAGCACTACAAAACCCTTTTTTCTGCACACAAATTTTGCAATCGCATTCATCAACAGGCAGATAGTTTCGACAAGTGAGATTTCTGCATCTTAAATTCAAATATATTTCTGCTAAATCAGTAGATGATATATCAGAACTTGTGCGGAGAAAATCTTGTAAACCAGTTTTTAATGCCACGAGTATCTCGATTAGGACACTATGGGATTTCGATAGCATCTCCAAATTAATATCCGACCTTTTCTCGAGTGCTTTACGAAAGGCAGAAAACTGTCTTCGTCTACTCGGGTTCAATATAACATCACGGGCAGAGTCCTTTAAACTTGCTAGGGACTGAGGGGGCATTTCATTTAATATTCTAGTCACAATATGTAACGGGTCTGAAACCACCATAGCAAGAAGGGGCTCAATCATGTCCGCTGGACCAGTGCTCTTACTTAAACTACCAACAGCCTCTCTCATAACACGCTTCCTATCTCTATGATAATCTGAACCAGTTTCATGAGATCCGGTACTCTGTGCAGGGGATCTTATTTCATTCATGTGCCTTGAGTGTGATCCCGACGGCTGTTTATTGTTATTAGTGCTACTTAACTGTCTCTCTAATCCAAATTGAGGGTTTTTATAGCTTCCTTCTGCGACTATAGTATTATGTAATTGCGCAGACGGAACAGTCGGAACGCCCTGAGACGTTTGAGTCTGATGAAAAATACCATTTCCGTTTGAAATGCTCCTTTGAGGCATGGAAGGCTCTGGGTTCTTCGGCTCATCTGTAGGCGGAACCTGCCAAACCACACCCTGAAACAATGGACGACTACCAACTGATTTTTCATAGTCAATTGCAGTATCAGTTAGAGAGCAGCTAGGATTGTGGGAATAGTGCTGAGAACCAGAAAATGATCTTGAAAACCCATCAGAACTCGTCTGGAAAGAGCTGGCTTGAGACTGCATGCTCATCTCCTGGCTTGGAGAATCAGGACCATGAACCGGAGCCGGGGCACCAATAGGCAAAAGAACACTTGGTAAACGAAGAGAAAGTTCAAGCGGTTCCAAAGAAAGTTTCTCGTCTTTTGGCTTGCTGACTCCTTTTTGTTCGTTACTGTCAGCCTTTTTTACAGGATCCATAAAGAACAAATCGAAACCTCGTGTGCTTGGTCCTTCCATGTCAATCTCCCTACTAGTCAAGAAACCACTTGATCCGTTCTCAATCCTACGACCATTTTCCAGTGAATCATTACCCTCGGAAACTGAAACAGCCACACTTTTACCCTTATCCTTGAAACTTTGTGTCAGCTCCTTTGTCACAAAAGAATGATTAACAACTCCAGACTCACCGTGTCGTTCTACATTTACTCCAGACTCACCATGTCTTTCTACATTTCCTATTTCAACGTCTATATGTGTATTCTCACCCTTTACTTCATAATTTGCATCATTGTCCGGTATTGGTATTACTTCCACAGGTTTAGAACTTTCTAAAACATCTTTAGCTTCTTCTTTCCGAGCATTATTGTCTGGGCTTCGTTCTGCTTCTTTCTTTTCATTACCTGATGGTAATGGCATTGCGACTTCGTTTTCACCTGTTCTCTGGGTCGAAGAATCCTCAGAAGTTGATTTTTTGTGGAAGACAGTATCCTCAGAAGCTGATGGTTTGTAAACTGCACTCGTGACCTTTTTATTAACTGTGCTCATTAAATTTTTATTAGCCTCTGATTCTCGAACATCAAGTTTCTCTGCAAGAATACGTGTTAGCTTACGCCTAACCTCTTGTTTCGGCTTCTTCTTTGTCTTATCATCCAAACATTTATCATCCACTGAATTTTCTCCTTGAACCTCCTTGGTCGTAATCACTGGCTGAGAACGCGGCAGATCATCAACTACTTTCTCAACAATACGAGCATGTTTAGGAGCAGAAGCAGGAGAAGGATCAGGTTCTAGCTCACCTTCTTCCCGTTCACTACCATTCCCACTCTCTACCGGCAAACTTTCACTTTTCTTCACTTCAACACTCTTCGACTGCTCACTCCCCGAATCCTTAGACCAAGCCGGCGACTTCACATCTCTACTTCCATGTGGAGACCAAGCTGGCGACTTCACATCTCTCCCCCTTAGTGGAGACCTCACAACATTCCCAATCTCCTCCGAAACCGCCTTACTCCCACTCTTGGCCCCTTCCTCCCCAAACCTTCTCCACGAAGAAACACTCCCTTCTCTCCTCGACCTATCCCTCTCCGACCTAAACCCCTTAGGAAAATCCCTCCTCGGCCCGGAAAAACTCTCCGACCTATGTATCCTTTCACTACCATATCCACTCCTAGGAGACGAACTAACAACCGGCCTCTCCCTATCCCTATCCCTCTCACCACCCTCCTTATACCTATCATAGCTCTTCCTCCTCTCGTAACTATCAACATCATAATCAGTCCTTTTTCGCACCAACCTCTTTCGATCATCCTCTACACGATCATACCGCGTAGAAGAGGACGAAACCTTCTTCCCCCCACTCTCCGCCTTATTATAAAAACTACTCCTATGTGATGACTCATCCTCTTTTCTTCCCCAATCCTTAAACACCCCTTTTTCGCCCCCATACGAGTTTAAATCATCACTAGATTTCAACCTCTTCATAATTAAATTCAACAACAACAACAACAAATAGATATCATAAAACTAACCTCTCAACTAACTTCTAACAAACTTATAACAGAATCAGTTAATCTCTAACTAACTTATAGTACGGAAACCCTAATTTATAACTAACTAAATTAACAAAACAGATCTAAATCTATCATTTCAAAGAGCTGTCTTTTTATCAAATTGAAAAGATGATCGGAAAGATTGCCGGAGAAATGATCGGAAAAATCAGTTGAGATTCCGGCGAGTTGAAAATAATTAGGTGTTTATACTTTTTGAGTCAACGGTTGGTTTTTAAAAGAAGGAAAATAAGAAAAAAAGATAAAGGGGGTGGAGGATAATATACGCAAGGTGCGTAGTGCGCATAGATAGACCATATATGTGAGATTGTAAAAGTGGGGGTAGAGGCGTATGTTAGTGAAAGGGGGTGTAGTTTTAGTCAACGTGAAGGGTTGAAGTGTGAACGACAAGGGTCACGGTTTTCCACGTCAGCTTTGATTTCAAGGTGTATGAGTGTCGACAAGACTTGTTAATTTTTTATTTGAAAAAAAATGGTGGGGGTTGGAAAATGGGGAAATATTTCAAAAGTCTACTGGGTTTCAACGGTGGAGTTGTACTTGGACTTCTCCTCTTTGTTAAGTTGTAACAACCAAGTACTATTTGAATATGTAGTACTAGTACTTTCTTTTTTTAAAGATCACATGTTTTGGTAAGATTGGTATGTTGTTGTATAATCAAAATCAAATGTTATTTGTTACTCTATCCGTCTCAAAATTATTGTCAGGTATTAAGAAGCACAAAGATTAATAAAAGTTTGATCACTATAACTCTCAACCACTCAAATAGAATATTCCCTCATTATATTCTTTTTTCTTACTAAAATAAGAAAGTGGACAATTAATTTGAGACATCCATAAAAGAAAATATAGACAGAGACGGAGGGAGTAATTTGTTTAATTATTTTTCCGAAAATTATTATTCAATGTTATGTTTTGTAATGAAAATTAGTGTTGTTATTAACAAAACTATTATATTTAAGTGTTTTAGAAATTTAATAATTTAGAAAAAAAATATTAATAACCGATAATGTTTACTGGTATAATGAATTTATGATTCAATTTAGACTACCCGTATCAATGCTCGTGAGAGGCCAATCTCACGCGTGACCCTCTACGTGTGTTACCGCTAAAGCGCAACATACACAAAAGCAGACTCATAATGGTGAGTGTTTAACTTTTCGGTTTGTGTGAAATTGTGGGCCCTCCTCATTTTGCAACGGTTGTTTATGTTTAAAAAATAAATAAATAAACTTTCTCTGCCATCATTTTATTTACCTATAAATAACCTTTGAACTCTAACATTTTTAAACATAACTTCTTTATATAAGCTCTACCAAAACAACTATCTGCTTACCAAAAATCTTATTGATTGTTCACTTCAACATATTATCGATGAAATCAAAGCTTGTGTTGAGAAACTAATTGAAGGGGATATCGTTCGTCAGCAAGCAATTATTCGATTTAGTCGTGTAATTTGACAGTGCAAGCACAACTAATGATGATCTTAGGAAAGCATACCAAAATGCAATGACATTCCACAAGAAAACCGTGCTTTCATTGACACTTTTTAAAAAGAAAAATCTTAAAAAGAATACGAGATGTATGATGCTTTGTTTAGAAATACGGCAAAAATACAAGATCAAATCAATACTATGTTTGAGTATATGCAAAATACAAATAGGACGATATGTTTTAGTATTTGTGTTGTTTTTTAAATTTCGTATTGTAATTTGTCTTTTTATTTAAATGAATGAAATTTTAGTTTATTTGATTTCGAACGTGTAAGAAATACTTTCCCCCTATAAATACCCCTCACTCTCATTTTTTTTAAACACAACTTCTCTTTAAACTCTCCCCATTACCATTTCAAAAAACTATGGTTGCTGAACCAAATGATGTGAGACTAACTATCCTTATGGAACAAATGTTGAACTTGTTTCGTTGCTTTCATGATCGAATTCGTAGACGCATTCCTGGACTAATCAAGGTTGGTTCGCTGCCAGATCATCCTTTTATCGGCTACCGTATGCACTCTTAAAAGAATGATTGGTACAGACATGCGAAATGCAAATAACATGATGTTGGCTAGGAACGAATTGCTTCGAAGGATGGCTAAGAAGGAATAATCCATTAACAACTATAGAGATATGTAAAAGCTTGAATGCTTTACACCAAATGTTCAGGTTTTAATTTCGTATATTAACATTTTTAATTTATGAATAATAAAAGTTTTAGTTTTTAATAAATACAAAAATGGCTTGAATGGTGAGGGTAATGATGCGCGTACGAAGCGCGTTTGGGGTCAAAGGAACTTCCTTTTTTTTCAGCAAGTTTTTCAACCACCTAGGCGGTGAACCTAATCGTTCTAGTGTAGTATTGGGTAAGCCTCGGGGATTGATATCGTTCTCTAGGAGAATAGGAATGCTAGCAAGAAATGTATTACGAGAAGGTGGGGGTTGAGGATGATTCTTTTTTATCTTTTATTGGTTTTTGAAAGCTAAGGTAAATATCTCGGGCAACCTGGTTTGGGGTGGTACTTCACCGATTACTCTACTTATCTAGTTATCTATTACTACGGTAGCTATGTCTATTTGATGTGTGCTCGTATGATGATTAAAATTTGTTTACCTAGATACTATTACTCCTAGTTATCTTTTATTGGTCGGTTGAATTGTCACACCCATCATAGGGTACGCCAGATTCCTAGTTTTTGAGGTTATCTTCGGGTTTAGCATACGAAATCCATGAAGCCCTTAAGCTATTTAATTCATAAGCCTCACTTTCACAAAGCATACTCAAGCATTAAACACAACGAATGATGCCTAGTTGCACTCCTAAGCTAATTTACAATTAAGATAAGAAAACCTAACAATAATTAATAACTAGGTTTCATAGATTTAAGCAAACACACAAGAAATTTAGCTAGACATGGTAAACAACCAAGCATACACACAATTAATTGAAGACATAATGATACTTTGGATTAAAATACTTATCTCGATGTGTAAAATAGGGTTTGGGACCCCAAGATACTGTCCAAATCAAACTACAAACGTTTAGGGTTTTTTTCTCCAAAAGTCTACCTCTTTAAATGCGAAAAATCGAATTATATATATAGATTTACACTTGCGGTGTCACCTTTTGATGGGACGCCATCACCGTCATTAGGGTTTCGTCTTGGCCAAGTCATCGATGGACGGCGTCACCTTAGAGTTGTGACGTCATCATTCTTGATTGGGACGTCGCCTTGATTCGGATCCGGGCCGATCGAGATGAAAAGTCCGAGTGACTCCTTCTTCTTCTAGCGACGCGACAAAGTTATACGAACAAAAATTCCACTGAGTCGTCTGGTGCATGTTTTGATCAAGTCTCTATAGAGCGACGGCGTCGCCCTTTGATTGGGACGTCGTCAGGTTCAGTTTGAGCAGCTTGAGTGGCTTCGACCTTGACTTTGCCATTTTCTTCATGTATTTGCTCCTTTTAATCCAAAGGTGCTTCATTCCAGCATTTTGCTTCCAAGAGACCTAAAAGTGAAAAGGAACAAAATTAAGCAGTAAATGATATAAAAGTGGTCGATTAAGGGCTTAAATGACCCCCTAAAAGTGTACTTTTTAAATCTTTATCAAATATCCCTACACTTGGTATTTGCTTGTCCTCAAGCAAATGTGATTTTGGCCAATCAATTTATAAGTTATGGGGCATGAAGCATGGGTTTAGAATAATTCATAACAAGTAAAAGCACCGCAATAGTCATAACAAGCACAGAAATTATACATTAGCACCTCACAAGGGTGTTTGGATTCTCTCATCTCGGGTTTATATGAAATATAATAAATGGAAATGGAAGATAAACACTCATTACCGGCATAGTACATAGATTACCATAAGCTTGAGACTAGATCAAACCTCCACCGCTTTGGTGTAAGCACCTAGGAACAACTATCTAAGAGGTCTTTACAAGGGTTGTAACGTTAGGCTTACGGGAGGGAAACAAAGGGTTTTGTTTGATAGGTGATATTTAGTAGTGGCAAGTCAAAAATCTTATGTTACAAGCATGAATAGTGTGGCGTTGCTAAGCCAAGACTCAACTCACTAACTCTAGATAACTTGAAACAAACAAACATAAATTTAAAGACATAAACATAAAGATAGATGTAGGATGGTAGCCCGTATGTTTTTCTTCATTTTTTTTTGAACACTCTCTTTTTCGAATTTTTTTTTCATACATTTTTATTCTACCATCCTATATGATAACATCAAAATATAAGGGATTTATAGGAGCATCCATACACTTGAGTTTTTATTTCTCTAACATTAATTGACCCGATTTGAAAAGATCAAAACACTTGAAGTATTTAATTACGTAGACAAAGGGAATTTGAATTTATCGTTCCTTCCCGTTACTCCATAAAATATTACTTTTACCCATGAGTCCCAATCATCCCAAAACTGTGTACAAAAGATATGACTCGACTTAACAACCATGCAAGTAACTAGATATTTGAACTAAGGGTTTAGTAATGATAACAATAATGCACTAAAGGTGAGTGCATACAAGGTAGGCTAAGGCGATTTGGGTGTACATTTGGGGGTGGATTGTAAACAATGCTCTTCATGGATATTCCGGAAAACCAAAACATCACGAGAACCGTGAAAATGATAGGCTCTGAGGGTTAACTAGGGTATCGTGTACTAAAGATGAGTACATCGCAGGGTGTGGGGTAATTACTCAACCGATGTGGAAGAAGTAATTATAATATAGGTTTCAAACAAGGGTTATCCTAATGCCTCTCATCACTTAGTTATTCCTAACTACACAAGTATAGTCTCACTAGCGATCTCGGAATGCATCACAAAACAAGTTCTAGAATCTATTATACTACCGGTACACTCTCTAAGTATTAAAGGTGAATGCTTTTATTCCTAAAGATCTAGGGGCGAACCTCACATTTTTGGGGTGAAATTTGAGTGGTAAACAGTTTTTGTGCTAGTCATATAACTCCTATCCATGAGACGTTTTATTAAGACTAAAGTTTTAGCTCGTACATGTCATAAAAAAATTTAAATTTGGTGCTAAAATTGCCCTAACAAATATTTTGCATAGTTTATTACACAAATTACCAAGGACAAGACAGATAATTAAGGATAAGAATAGTTTCTAAGTTCCCGTTTTATTCTCCCTCCCTACACTTAAACTGAACATTGTCCCCAATGTTCCCTGAAAGTATCAAAGTTATGATAAAGGAATGTAAGTAATGAAAAAAAACTAGTACTCCCCTGATTAGCTCGGTAGGATCCATGTGAAGTTGCAGTTAAATTCTTTTCCAAGAAGAATGAATACGTGATAAGCTCCATCCAATGAGTGTTTCTTCTTGCCAAATATAACCGCACACTTAAGAAAACAAACGAAACATTCGCGTAAAATCGGTGGTAAAACTATATATGACACAACTACACTAGGATATAATGCTTGTGGAATGGATGTTTGTAGTTTTTCCGAAAATTAAAACTTGAGAATTTCCAAAATTTATAAGTAGCACGTAAAGCGAAAAAAAAAATTATAAGGTTTTTTCGCTTGACCGACATCATCAGCTTTAATCTCGCACCGTCAGTTGTCATGATCAAACCGTCTCTCTGCTTTTCTAAAAAATTACATCTTTAAAACCCGAAAAATTCCTAAGAAAACATCTATTATGACTCGATACAAGCATTTGACTCTAAGAACACACATATATATATCAATTTCACTAATTGTAATTCTCATGTTCATGTTCTTAAAAAACATATGTGATCTTCCCTACACTTATCTTTTTGTAAAATACCGTTATATGTAATTACGACGAGGTTAAAGACAAAATAAAGCATTTTCACAAAATCAAACATGAGAATAAACAACAATGAAAAAGATATACGACACACAAACAAGCAAACAATTAAGCATGGGTTGCCTCCCACGAAGTGCTTTTCTTTATTTATGAGTCTGGTAGCTAGACTCGAAGTCGTGCTCCTACGTGACTTCCTTACCGTCATCTTCTTCCTCAGGACTATCTCTATTGGGGTTTTCCATGGTATAGTTATGTCATATCGTGCATTTTTCTAAGAAGTCATCTTCCCCCCCAATTTGTTCTATATTCCGGTCCTAATTTCAAACAATCCTTATGAAACCCAAATATCTTATTCATCACATAATCTACTCCTATCTTCTTATCCTCATCATTCCTATAGTAGACCGATAGCTTAAGTTCTTTTCATCATTGGATAGTGATGAAAACTTCTCAATCTTAAATGGCATTTGGTAAGCTACGTCATCGGTCTCATCCTTGAATCTAATTATCCCTAACGACGGATCATAAGTCATCCCGGTGTTTTATATGAATGGCTTCCTAGAACTACATGGGACAAGTTAGGATCTACGGCCGTACTAATATCCTCCACAATCACGAAATCCGTAAGGTATGTGAAACTACCTACATAGACGGGCAATCCCTTAACTCTACCAAGTAAATTACAACTAACTTTAGGATCATCGGGGTCTTGCCTATTTGGGATAGGTTTCTTCATCACCCAATTAGAGTATGTGCTAGTCATGATGTTTATTGGGGACTTACGATCAATGTAGGCCTTTGCCACGAAAATATGTCCTATGCAACATGGTATGTTGAGATTTCTAGGATTTTCAAAGATGATTCGTGGGCTTCTCCTAACATACATGTGACGAAGGTCGCGCACTAGGTGTGGGTGACATGAAAGTTCTTCTTTCGTAGAAAACTTATTGAAGTATTCATCACCTAATCCGTCTACTTCGTTGGCCGATTCTTCCTTAGGAGTTTCACTAACCTCAAGCATAGTCTCATGGTTCGCTTCGTCACTATTCTTATTTGGTTTTGCGAAGGTGATGGCATTGACGAATTGAACATGCTTGGATGAAGAGGATCCCTAGTTTCAAATACTTGCTTGGGTCCTTAATTTTGACATCGAAAGCTTCGGAGAATGAGTCGAGATGGAATTAACCTTTTCGGTGGTCTTCCTATCACTATTGGTCATGGCTTTCAAAAGGTTATCTATCTTCCTATCCATCTCGCTTGTTGTTGGTTAAAGTGGTCCGAAAGCTTGGCTATTTGAGCTTCTTGGGATGTAACTAGGTGTTGCATCATCCTTCTATGCTTTATTGACTAGGGCCGTGAGAGTGGGACCATGGGGAATCATTAGAGGTGAATTCTTTGGTTTGTCCCCAATTATAGTCGGGTTTGCCCTCCATGCTTCTCGCATCGTTGAAAGTCCTAGGTCCAGGTGTTGTGGGGAATATCCCTCCCATTCCATTGGTACGCGAGGATGCGTAGTCCACGAAAGCTTATTCGGGGAGTCTCGTGCAATTACGAGTGTCATGGGGACCACTACATATCTCACACAAGGAAGTGACCTTGTTCACTTGGCGTGAAGACTTAGGATTTTCGTAGGAGCTCATTAGGAATTTGACTTGATCTTCAAGTTCGAGCATCCTACGATTGGAAGGTTGTGAGTCAATAGGAGGCAAAGAGATTGCCTTGACGATTTTGGGCAACTCACGGGGGTCATTCCAACTTTCGTTGTCATAGAGGAAAGGTCCTCTATTGTACCCCACGATTCTTCCGCGATGAGTTCACTAAGTTTGCCACCGCCGCTTGGTCGATGGTTTGCCTAGTTGAGATGTTGACATGATCGTAAAAGATTTGGACTTGAAGCCAAATATCGATGCCGTGATGAGGGACTTTTGGAGTAAGTCCTGAATAGAGTTCATGCCTCGTAGAGAGTTTCGCCTTGACGTTGTTGGAACATCAAGATGTCATTCCTAAGTTTGGTAGTTCTCCCGAGGTGGGAGAAAATTGGGCGAGGAAACGTCTCAAAATTATAGTGGTGAGATCATCCCAACTTAAGATGGATACCAATGGAAGTCAATCAATTCATATATATTGCCAGTATTACTACTAGCTTGGTCAAAATAGACCGTGAGAGAAGCTTGGTCCCGTAGAGGAAGAGACGCAAGCACGTGGTCTTCCGTGTGGTAGCATCAAGGTCGATGGAATCAACAATTTTAAGGAAGTCCTTGAGATGTTGATTAGGATCTTCGGAACGAAGTCCATGGAATGCACATCCGTTTTGCACCAACCGGATGGTCGGATCGTAGGGTCGTAGTTTGAGCTTGATCGAGGAGCTCAATGGTGTTCCTATAGCCGTGGTGGCTTGGTCTAGAGTATTCACTAAGAGTACGGCCTCTTGGCGGGTCAATTGGTGGTGGTTCGATGGGAAGTGGTTGGTTTGGTGGTGGGTTATCACCTTTCATGATGAAAAGTGATGGGCTACGAACAAAGTCACGAAGAACGGGGATAGACTATGAGGAAGCTAAAAATTGAGAAAAAATCTTACTTGATAGAAATCAAGCAAGGGAACCTAAACGAGATAAAAGTCTAACTAGCTATTCTATTACCCGGCAGTGGCACCAAAAACTTGATGCACGTACGAAGCACGTTCGAGGTCAAAAGAACTTCCTTTTCTTCGAGCAAGTTTTTCAACCACCTAGGCAGTGAACCTAATCGTTGTAGTGTAGTATTGGGTAAGCCTCGTGGATTGATATCGTTCTCTAGGGGAATAGGAATGCTAGCAAGAAATGTATTACGAGAAGGTGGGGGTTGAGGATGATTATTTTTTATCTTTTTATTGGTTTTTTGAAAGCTAAGGTAAATATCTCGGGGCAACTGGTTTGGGGGTGGTACTTCTACCGATTACTCTACTTATCTAATTATCTAATTGTCTATTACTACGGGTAGCTATGTCTATTTGATGTGTGCTCGTATGATGATTAAAAATGTGTTTACCTAGATACTATTACTCCCTAGTTATCTTTTATTGGTCGGTTGAATTGTCATACCTTATCTTAAAGTGTTGTATTCCTAAGGTCATAGGGTATCGTCTTCCTAGTTCTTTGAGGTTATCTTTCGGGTTTAGCATACGGAACTGCAAGCCCTTAAGCTATTTCATTCATAAGCCTCACTTTCACAAAGCATACTCAAGCATTAAACACAACGAATGATGCCTAGTTGCACTCCTAAGCCAATTTACGCTAAGATAAGAAATAACCTAACAATAATCAATAACTAGGTTTCATAGATCTAATCAAACACATAAGAAATTTAGCTAGACATGGTAAACAAGCAAACGACACACAATCAATTGAAGACATAATGATACTATGGATTAAAATACTTATCTTGATGTGTAAAATAAGGTTTGGGACCCTAAGATCGTCCAAATCGGACTACAAACGTTTAGGGTTTTTTCTCCAAAAGTCTACCTCTTTAAATGCGTAAAATCGAATTCTATATACTGATTTACACTTATGACGGTGTCACCTTTTGATGGGACGCCACCGCCGTCATTAGGGTTTCGCCTTAGCCAAGTCATCGATGGGACGGCGTCACCTTAGAGTTGTGACGTCATTCTTCGCCAGACGCCGCCTTGATTATGGATCCGGGCCGCTCGAGACGAAAAGTCCGAGTGACGCCTTCTTCTTCACAACGTGACGCCAAAGTTATACTGAACAAAATTCCACCGAGCCGTCGGTGCATGTTTTGATCAAGTCTCTATATAGGGACGGCGTCGCCCTTTGATTGGGACGCCGTGAGGCTTAGTTTGAGCAGCTTGAGTGGCTTAGATCTTGACTTTGCCATTTTCTTCATGTATTTGCTCATTTTCGTCCAAATGTGCTTCATTCCAGCATTTTGCTTCCAAGAGACCTAAAAAGTGACAAGGAACGAAATTATGCAGTAAAGGATATAAAAGTGGTCAATTAAGGGCTTAAATGACCCCCTAAAAGCGTACGTTTTAAATCCTTATCAGGTAGTGTGATTGATAAGGGTGTATGGTGAGTAGGAGTGTGAGTGAAAAGGTCGAGAGAGAAAGCTTATGTGGCGCTGAGGTGGAAGATAAGTGAGGGTGTTTTAGTGTAACGGATAAAGGTATTCTTAGGCTGAAATAAGAGATGCAAGAAGCCACTTACATGAAGGCCATGTGGCAACAATACTTACAAGAATATCGTTATCCTCTTCTTCTTCCCGGAAAAACACCACACTTATCTCGACAAGTGGTTACTCACGAATACAATGAAAGAAAATATATATGTGTGTGCGTGTGCATGTGTTTATTAACAAAAAAGGTAAAATTTAGTCGATTAAAGAATATGTTGTAAGGTTTTAGTGAAGTAGATAAAACATATAAAAAGAAAAAGCACCTGCGACACAAACCCATTTTTAACCTATTGGTCCTAGTATCATAGGCGACCGAGCACAAGGTGTTTTGAGCAGCGAGGCTTACACCCATTCGCATTAGTTCATCTAAAGTCTTTTTTGTAAGATAATGAAGGCAAAAGGTAGCATTCCCTTCAATCTCGCTTCAAGGTTTGATCAATAGAACATCCACCCACACCAGAAAACGTTAACGTATTCTTTGTATACTTATTACTATGTCTTCTAACTGAAATTCAAAAATATTAGGTTAGTCACTGTTTAATGATGAAAACCCCTTTTCCGATGTACTCTTTATTGATAATTTGGTACAATATTTATAAAAATAAATAGACATAGAAGCCCTAATGGCACCTAAAGCCCACATGTAGGTTTGAGCCAACTATCTAAACGTCTAATACTTCCTCTAAGTTCGAGCTACGAAATTGCGTAAAGCATGTAATAAAAATAAATCGGGGACAAAATTAAAATATAATTAGCAAGATAAAGCTAAGGAAAGTTTTATAACACCACGAAACCGTGTCTAAGCATTTTATTACGAGAATGTCATTTGAATAGTTGACCATGACTTTTATAAGTTTTAAGGACTTAAGGTGGCAAATGTTGTCAAGTTGTAAATATGTTATAAAGTTGTTTGTGGCCAAATTAGAAAGAAAAGGCCTTGGGGGATCTAATGTGCCATATAGTCAAACTTGTCTCCTACAAGTATATGGATACTTCTCATATTATCAAAAGAGTTCCAGAAATGTGTAGGAGGATGTAATGTACGGTTTAGAGAGAAAGGAGGGAAAAGAGACCAAGTTATGGTGATCAATTCATGGTGTCTAGTACCTCAATTCAAGTAGTGAAGCCCTATTAATGATCTTCCTCAACTAAGTAATCCTTTATCTTAAGTTAATTGATGAACTGAATACCATGGATAGCAGAAAAAATTCTTGGAATGTCGTCCGACATATGTTGCCAAAAAGAATTACATAGATGACATGGATCTCGTACGTCACAGAAGACCAGAATTTGTGTAAACAGTGCTCGCATTTTAGAAGATGAAGTCGTTGTCGCTGCTTCCTGTAGTGCTACAAACCACTCGCCGTCATCCTCAAGCAGACCAAGTGCTTCCGCTGCAGCCCTGTTCATTGGGTAAGTATGGTTATTTACGGTTCGAATACTAGGAAAAGAGGTACAACCTTTTTGGTGACATAGCAATAGTCGCTGATAGAATAAGTCCCCGAAACTTGGGTGAACATATGGCATTCTACCTATAGATGGCTTGTTCATGTTTTTTCTTGGAAACCATTGCTTGTCTTTTTTAGACCATACAAATTCGGATGGGAACTGCAAATATGTAAGGTGTCTCCCGATGTTGTATAGCCTGTTGAACTGCAACCATTCAGTCAACGTAGTTCTTTGTGCCCAAGGATTATCAATTAATGATTGAAGTTCTTGCCGATTTATGAATGCAATATGTTGCATATTCTCTGCGTACACCGTCAAAATCTGAACTGCAGGATCACGACTATGTATATCAAAACCAAGAATACGCCAACATGCTTCATGAGGTCCAATGTATCGCGCATCCATGAAATTTTTGATTTCGTCGACAACCGTTATCTGACCTGTATCAGTAGACGTTGATGCTCTTGTCGCATTACCTTCTTCACTCAATACATCACGTAGCCTTGTTATTCTGGCAACGATTCTATCCGTACCTTTGGATATGTATTTAAACAAATATTTGATCAACATACTCCACCCACAGCATTCAACATTAATGTGCGCATAAAATGCCATATAGAGCGCCCAATTATACGGCACCACATACCCATTTTCTAGCTGCACGTTATGTCTTTAACCATTGATATGCCGGTCTCGTCGCCTGTAATGTACATAGCCTTTATCATCAATGAACGTGCTCGTGCAATAGTCTTTCGGGAAAAATTTCTTGCACGTTGTCCTCCCTTGCATACACCCTGCAAACGGAAATGCTGGCCCGCAAGGTCCATGAATCATAAATTCAGTTATAACCCTGAACCCCTCAGGATCGGTCAGCTGGTCAGGTATCTCAGCACATACACACCTATCTATATCTTCGGTCGTCATTGTCCTAGAGTTGTTGTTATTCCACAGTAGTATATGGCAGTGAGGCAGTCCTCTTTTCTGGAATTTGACGGTGTATAACACTGAAAGCAAACCTTGTGTTACTAAAAGAGTAAACAAACAACATTGCATATAACGCTTAAAAATCTATAACATAAGGGGCAAAAAAAGTTATTGCCAAAAACTTTAAGGAATGTGTAAAAACATTTATGCTGAAATAGTTTATGTTACCTGCAATTACAAGCCCAAAAGGTTGGCCTTCCCTGACGAATTTGATCAAATCATGTATTTTTTGCTTGAATACCCTGTCAATTATGTCTGGACGGTCAGCGGCTGTGAGGTGTGGGAAAGTATGCATATATTCCTCTATTTCTGGCCATCTGACATTGCATGTGAATGTTACAAAGAATGAAGGATTTCCATGTACCCTACATATGGCTAACGCATCCAAGTAATGACTGTACATGTACCTAGGACCACCCGTAGAGGATGCAGGAAGTATTATCCTAGACCCAACGTCTGAACCTTCACGATCACCTCTGGCAACATCGTCATACAGTCCCGCCAAATACTCTCCTCTGATATCTGATTGGTTTTCTCGTATGAAATCTGATTGTACAATAATTTGTACGACCAGGCCTTCGATGGTGATCGAAGGGTATGAGGGATGATATGCTTGTGCCAAAATTGTAGCCAATCTGCAATAAGAAATAGTAGACACTTTATTAAGTGATTGCGCAAGGGTTGGACCCTGCGAACCACCTCCAGCGTGAGAGTAAGTATGTGATATGTGTTGTAAGTAATGTAGAGTATGTGAAATACTGTGTTGAGTGAACATACCATTGAAATGACTTGTCCAACCTATTTATAGATAGAGAAATAAGCTTGGATAGTGTTTGCGCATGTATCGAAGATCATGGGGGCCTCCCATGATTTGTGGTAACCGCTAGGGCTTCATCCTCACTCTCTCTATCTTGGTTGGGAAGCTAAGGAGATAGTGGGAACGTGGGGGAAGACCAAGTCAATGTTCTCCTTTGTCTTGGTGTCTTCAAGGTAAGACCCCGAAGGGCTTAGGCCTTCGGTTGGCGAATTCCCAACTGGTAACCATATCAATGATGAATGGTTTTACGTCACCAATGACTTAGGAAGATAGACTTGGTCCTTCGTAATGCAAATTCAACTAAGGTCGAAGGGGAGTCCTTCGACCTGATCAGAGGGTACGTCATTACCCAGTCGAAAGTGATATGTACGAACGAGGATATATTGCTTACAACTCAAAAATATATACGAAACCTCTCCTCCGTCACAAAAATGAACGAAGTCAAAAAGTTGGATACACATTGAGTGCGCATTAAATGCACGGTACTTATCCAAACCACCCTCTATCTTGGTAAATTAAACATCTTTTCAAAGTTTAATAAGAGTTTGAAATCCGGAAGTTAGGTGACCCCAAAAGACACGTGTAGGGCTAGGATGAAAGATGCGATAGGGTATATAAATTCAAAATAGTAAAACCCTAAATCACTTTTATCCCTCGCCCAAAAAATTACACCTACAGTTCTGTCTTTCGAGCAAGCTTTCGACGAGAAAAGGTAAGGTGTTCCTTCGTATTGCTACGTTTTTATTACTTTTTGTTGAATGAAAGCATTATGGCTGCCAATTCTAAATTCGTCATAAGGCAACAAGGTTGTGCCTTGACCAAGGAAGAGCTCAAAACTTTCCTTAACGATTATCCCATTCCCAAACAGTTTAAGATCATGTTACCCAGCAAACGCCAAGGCATTATGATGCTCCAAAAAATTATGTAGGCTTGTACACACATGCATTCACCACCTCCAACCTAAGGATACCTTTGCATCCCCTAATTTTAGAACTCCTTCAATATTATGAAGTACACACATCTAGGTTTAACCCGTTTGGCCTAGCCAAGCTCACAACGTACATTGTCATGTGTAAAGCTTATGGGTTTGAACCATCTTTGACTGTGCTTAGAGGGTTTGTAAATCTTTACCCTGGAGAAGATTTGCTGACTTTGGCCAAAAGGGGTGAACGTGATGTGCCCATTCTGATTGAGAAGCCTTTCACAAACATCAGGAACTGGAAAAGGAAGTTCTTTTACATTCAAGATACAATTGTGCCTCCACAGTACCCTGCATTGTTAAACCCAGTGTTTCAATTTGATGAGAAAAGATTTAACGATCCCTTGCCCTACACTGTGAGGAGGGACCCTTTGTACCCACGCCTATCTCGTCATCCAGCTGACTGCTAGACCTTTCGAGCCAATATTGTTTATGGCTGGCCTTGCTGAAAGTTGGGAGGGTTCTCCGTTACATCCTGAAATTATTTGTTGTGGATAAAGTATGTAAATTTCTAATTAAAATAAGATATAGGAACTTATCTTTCTCCTTTCTTTTTGCAGAAATGTCTTTCCGTAATTTCGTTGTGGCTGGTGGTGCCTTGATGCGGACCTTTCGTGCTAGCTTTTGATCCTCTGGTAGGATGCCACTTATTAAGTATTCTCTTATCGGAGTCATCCAGTTTGACTCTTCTTCCAGTATTACGTCAAATACCTCCTTTCGGACGATGGACCTTTCTGCCAATACTTCGACCAGAACCTCCTTATTTAAATGAGCGAATGCCATTGATGCCAGTTTGCTAAGTGCATCTGCCTTTTTGTTGGTTTCTTCGAACATGCTCTATGTCGTAGGAAGTGAATCCTTCGAGCATCTCCTTGGCTTTGTCTAGGTATTGCTTAATGACAGGTTGTCTTGCTTCGTAGGATCCCTTAATCTAGTTGGCCACCAGTTGTGAGTCAACAAAAATAGCCAAGTCTTCTACCTCCATGTCTTTTGCCAGTCGGAGACTGCTAGCAATGCTTCATACTTCGCTTCATTATTAGTACCATCAAATTCGAAGCGGAGTGCATAAGTATACTCATTTCCTTCATGGCTAACTAACATCAACCCTGCACCTGATTCGTCGGAGCTAGAGGCCCCATCGGTGTAAAGCTTCCACCCTTTAATTATTTTCGCAGGCTTTTTGTCAGCAACTTTGTTATCCTGCTTCGGTTCAGAGGGTGTCTCGGCTAAGAAATCTGCCAGTATTTGCCCTTTGACTGAGTTCCTACCCTTGTACTCAATTTCATGCTCTCCTAGTTAGATGGCCCATTTAGCTATCCTTCCAGATTTCTCTAATTTCGATAGTATCTGCTTGATTGGCTTGTCAGTGAGCACGGTTATGGAGTGAGCCTGGAAGTACCTTCGAAGGCGCCTCGCAGGATGAACCAAGGCTAGGATCAACTTTTCCAGCTCCGGATAATTTAGCTCAGCTCCCTGGAGAACTCGACTAACAAAGTAGATATGGATTTGCTTCTTTTCCCTTTCTGCCAATAGAACAACTTGATGCTTTCGAAGGAGGCTGCAATATTGATAACATCAAATAGTCCTGAATATTAAGTGTCAATTTCCCCCGATAATGCTTGTAATTTATATCATTTATATGGATTTACGCTTGTTTTCCATTGTTTTCCACTTTCGTGTAAATTACGAGCATTGGAGCTAAAGAGACGCAGGCGGAGAATTATCTAAAGATTTATCACAAGATGTTATTTTGAAGAAGTTCTGGCGTAACTCGCCTCTCACATTACGCCGTAACTATTGCGTGACTCGAATACCAACTTATCATAAGGTTACTACGAACACTTCTCAAAGGTTACGACGTAACTACATTAGGTCAAATGAGGTTCCACGTCTTGTTATTTACGCCAGAACTCATCGCATCTCTTACGACGTAATCGAGTTTATTGAAAACTACGGCGTAACCACTCATAAGGTTACGCCAGAACCAGCAGATTTAATGCATTATTCAAGAAATAGAAGGTTACTGGCGTAACTCCTATATTGGTTACGCCAGAACCCGGATCTAGCCTATAAATACCCCACTAATTCCAAAGATTTCTATTCATTTCATACCACACAACACTCAGAGAACGTGGGAAAAAGCTCAAGGCGGTCTAGAGGAGCATACTGAGTGTCTCAAGGAGAAATCACTCCCCTACGATAAGCATTAGCGTTTTATATTTCTTTACTTTCAATTCATGTATTTCGTACCTTTGAATATGGAATTGGTTTGCATGATTAATATGAGCTAAGCACCTTTTGGTGCCGGCCTAGTTATGATTCCTTAATTGTTTTGTTTGCATTTACTTTACTCCGTACAATTATTTCTAAGTGTATGCATGCATAGTTTATTGGTAGCCACCCTTGATTCGGTAGTTTTGAATGGCGATAGAGGCCAATTGCCTAGGAGATATGACCAACTGACCCTAGATGAGCGGACTGAGACGGGAAGGGTAAGATATGACCAACTGACGACCCTTTCTACATGTGCGATTTGACCAATTGATCACCTATCGTTCGGATGAACTTAAGAATTATGGGGTGCGTGTCTAAGTTCCTAACGGCCGGGCATTCACTATTATAAATCTAGCTTGTAGCGGTACTTAATGACTTGGCATAGGGGACCAGGAACAACAGGACTTATGAGGAGACACCTGACTTCTCCTGTGGTGGCATCTTTGCTGATAGGTTAGGGCGAATTGACCAAATGTTGTCCTCTCGACTTTGACCCCACCTGAAGTAATTGGAACTAAGTAGACGTAGACATAACTAGCTAGGAGGATTAACTAGGTTAGCACCACTCTCCTCTATTGATTTCCCTTTATCCTTTATTTGTTTTTATTTGTTTTATTCTGCTTTAGTAGTTTAATTAATTAAATCCCTATCGAAACCATTATTAATCTGTGACACCTAGAATTAGTAATAATCCAACACACATAGCTCTTGGGACAACCTCGGCTTTACCATTTACTACACTACACATGACCGGGTACACTGCCCGTTAGTGCACTAGGGTAGACCATATGTATAACGAGACACTATAAATATTAAGACACAGTCAAGAAACCCGTGATCAAGTTTTTGGCGCCATGACGGGAGTTATTTTAGGATTGATATTAAGTCTTTCATTTCGCTTTAAACTTTTCTCACGATCATATTTCAAGTTTTCGGTACCATGGAAGTTGTTAACATTGATGACCTCACTCTTGAGGAATATTTGGCATTAACAAGAGAAGAACAAGGACCAGGGATTGTTAGGCCAGCTATAGCAGAAGATGCTCAATTCAAATCAAACCTCAATTAATGAGGGAATTACATGCAAATCCTTCTCTAGAAGCATCACCGATGATGCCCATGAACATGTAGACAACGTCGAGTACATTATCAGCCTGTTCAAGATTCCTAGAGTCTCACACGATGCTATAATGTTGCGAGTATTCCTATTTCTCTTACGGAGCCGCAAAAGATGGGTTGATCGACACACTGGACCTGTCAACATTTGGCCTATCTTAAAAAAGTGTTTCATTCAGAGATATTGTCCTCCATCAAAGAAGTCTAAGCAATTGGAAGAAATCCATAACTTCAAGCAAGAGGGTGATGAAACGTTATACCAAGCTTGGGAAAGATACAACAAATTGTTATACAAATGCCCTACTCATGATCTCAACAGCCAACAAAAGGTGAACGTCTTATACAAGGGTCTGAACATCTCCTCAAGACAAATGATTGATTCTCAAGGACCGATTCCTAGTATGAAACCCACTCTGGCTTTAGAAACTATTCAAAAAATGGTATACCACTCTCACAAATGGCACAATGGAGGGAGCAACCGAAGTAAGAATGGAGATATGGAAGGCCTTGCAGCAATAAACAACAAATTAGAAAGCCTTGGAAGAGAAATAAAGAAGCTCAAGGAAAATGTGCATTTCATTCAAGTAGAGCGAAACGGGACTCCACCTTCTAAAGAATGTTCCTCCAACGAAGAAGTTAAAAGGATCGGAGAAGTTAAATATGGAAGAGAATCTCCTTTCAACAACAACAATAATAACGGGCCCATATATCGAGAAAAATCCCCTGGGTTCTACACAAGAATCAACAACAATCCTCCTAAACCTAGCCTTGAAGAAATAATGCACAAGCACATCGAAGAATCTACGAAAAGGAGATAAACTCAAGGAATGGATGGTCAAGGTGAAGGAGGACACCAATATGAACCTACGTAACCAAGATGTGCGATTAAAACCTCAAACACAAATTGGGCAATTGGCTAAAAACCTTGAAACAAGTAATGCTAAAGCCATTGCCTGCAAGGCCATATTTGTGCAAGATAAAGCAAAGAAAGAGCAGTGCACATCCTCTATCACTAATGATCTTTCCGGGATTAACTACCTAAGAGAGGATGATAAATCAGAAGACGACGAGGTCCTGCTAAGCCAACTTCCTGAAAAGCAGCAATACCAGGAAAGTTTTCTTCTCCCATGCACTATTGGTAACATTAAGATTCCCGCATTAGCTGATTTAGGGGCCGGGGTAAACCTTATCTCTACCACTCTATTTGAAAAAATCAAACTTACCAATTTAAAAAAAACAACTATTATGATAGAAATGGATGATTCCTCTAAAGCTGTGCCGAGGGGAATTGTGAATAATGTGCTTTTAAAAATTGGAAAATTTTTCTTCCCTACTGATTTTGTAGTTATTGACATGGGGAAACGGGAGGCTTACAACTTAATTGTTGAAAGACCTTTTCTGGCCACTTGTAGGGCCCAAATTAAAGTTTTTGAAAAACAAATTTCTTTGAGAACTGAAAATGAACGAATAACTTTTAGTATGAAAGAGCATTTAAAACCAAAAATTGAATGTTCAAATAATGTTGATTCTGTTAATGTTCAATCGCTAGATCCCACTCCACACTCTAATCCTATTCCTGATGATAGTAGAGAGAATATTGATAATTGTAAGCAGAAACAGGAAGAAATTATCAATAGCATTGAGGAGACTCCGGTTCCAAACAAACATTTTAGCAACTCGATGTTAACCAAGGATATCAAATCAGTGACAGCATGGCCACCGTTTACTCGTCCTCAAAAATGTGAAAGAAAGGCGAATGAATGGATATACCCTCATAAGGGAGAGAGACATGATATGGAATTAGCATTGGAAGATTGGTACAAAATAAGATTTGGGAACTCAAAAATCCATGAGGGGCTGGTTAAGCAGTATAAGTACAATAATCTCACTGACACAATAAATGGTGCAAGATCCAACATCAGTATTACTAGTAGTCTTATTACTGAAGATGATGACCGGGGAAAATCATGTGATAAATGGCTTTTACATAAGTTTGGAACAGATGGCATCAGTAATTCTACAAGGAAAAAAAGGTTTGACAAATGGATGAATGAGTGCCAACGAGTGGTGGAAGTGGGCCGATCTAAAGGCCCCCATAGAAGCCCTACGACTACGAGTCTAACTTAAAGACTCAGAATAAATAAAAGTGCTCTTTAGGAGACAACCCGAATTATCCCTTTCTTTTGTTTTATTTCCATTTCGTAGGGTTTTGTGTTTTCTAACTATTTTTGCGCAGAAACGAGAAACTAATTGTCGCCGCACTTGTCGATTCGAACAGAGTTACTACAGAACTCATCTTGGTGATTACGCCGTAACCAACCTTTTAGCGCAGTAATTTTGACGATTACCAATTACGCGTAATACCATCTCGGTGGTTACGCCAGAACTACTCGCTTTGCAACTTATATCGTTTTGCGATTCTACAGAACTCCCTCAAAAGAGTTACGACGTAACCTTCCTCTCGCTCACAATAACCTTGTATTAGTATTTTAAATGAACTTTGTGGGTGTGTTCTCAGTAAACCCTCACGAGATTTCACTCATCCACTGGGACACCAAGTGGTTTAAAAGGCTTGTTGATTCGCTAAATGCAACCGTGATTCCTACGAAGCGAGTTAGGTTTGTTTTTCGCTTTTTATTTTTTCTTTTTAGAATTACGCTTGTAGGTATTGTGATTTCGTGGATTGAAGTTTGTTCATGATGCTTATACGAAGGCACGCCTCTTTTCGTGGGCCTTCCTTCTTTATGGAGCAAATTTCGGGAAGTTCTCGCCTAATTCTACCTTCTCTTCACCTTTATTGTAAAGTGCGATGTTATAAGCAATCGTAGTAAGAGCTTTATCGATTTAGTATCGAGGAGGCCACCCCGGTTACATTTGAATATTGAGTTGGTAGTTATGCCAAAAGTTGGAGAAAAGGTAGTGCCCATCACGACGCCCTCTAATGACACATCTACCTTGCATTTCATGATCCGGTTTCTTGACTTCAAAGCTTGAACTTTGGGCGGACGGTAAGTGGTGATGACTTGGTTATAGATTTAGACTACCGCTTGTTTTTATTTTACACCAATTATATATCCCATGTCTTATCCTACCCTTTAGTCATGAAGCGTGTCTAGGTGATGCAACGAGCAATCTTTGGTGTCTTGGCCATGGATTTGGTCATGTATCATTGATTTTGTCCACTTCGCCGTGACATGTTAGTAATGACGAGTCACCCCTTAACCTTTATCGTGTCTACCCATATTGCTTTCGAGAATTGTTTAGCCCTTAACTCTAGTGGTGGAGATTTGTGTAACCGCCAAGCTTATGATAGAATACATGTTATGACTGTGCGATTGAGTGATCACCCCGAAATTGAAACTTAGAATAGTTGAGAGATTTGAGTGTTTTGTTCCCTTTTCGTGAGGTATTCGGCTTTGTTTTATTCTAGCATAAGGGATTTGTAAACTCATATTTTCATGGTTATGGGAGATATCTTTTTGGAATCTTTCTAATAAGGTCTACTTGAGGGCAAGTAGAGTTCAAGTGGGGGGATATTTGATAACATCAAATAGTCCTGAATATTAAGTGTCAATTTCCCCGATAATGCTTGTAATTTATATCATTTATATGGATTTATGCTTGTTTTCCATTGTTTTCCACTTTCGTGTAAATTACGAGCATTGGAGCTAAAGAGACGCGGAACCGGAGAATTATCTAAAGATTTATCACAAGATGCTATTTTGAAGAAGTTACTGGCAGTAACTCGCCTCACATTACACCGTAACTATTGCGTGACTTAGAATACCAACTTATCATAAGGTTACGGCGTAACTCTTCTCAAAGGTTACGACGTAACTACATTAGGTCAAATGAGGTTCCACGTCGCTGTTACTTACGCCGTAACTATTGCATCTCTTATGACGTAACCGAGTTTATTAAAGACTACGACGTAACCATTCATAAGGTTACGCCGTAACCAGCAGATCTAGTGCATTATTCGAAGAAATAGAAGGTTACATCGTAACTCCTATATTGGTTACGCCGTAACCCGGATCTGCCTATAAATACCCCACTAATTCCAAAGATTTCTATTCATTCCATTCCACACACAACACTCGAGAACGTGGGAAAAAGCTCA
This sequence comes from Chrysanthemum lavandulifolium, assembly GCA_022545495.1. Classification (NCBI taxonomy): domain Eukaryota; kingdom Viridiplantae; phylum Streptophyta; class Magnoliopsida; order Asterales; family Asteraceae; genus Chrysanthemum; species Chrysanthemum lavandulifolium. The sequence goes on from JAHFWF010000166.1 coordinate 44,470, forward strand.
AGGCGGTCTAGAGGATCATACTTGAGTGTCTCCAAGGAGAAATCACCCTTACGATAAGCATTAGCGTTTTATATTTCTTTTACTTTCAATTCATGTATTTCGTTCCTTTGAATATTGAATTGGTTTGCATGATTAATATGAGAGGCTAAGCACCTTTTGGTGCTGGCCTAGTTATGGTTCCTTAATTGTTTTGTTTGCATTTACTTTGCTTCCGTACAATTATTTCTATGTGTATGCATGCATAGTTTATTGGTAGCCACCCTTGGTTCGGTAGTTTTGAATGGCGATAGAGGCCAATTGCCTAGGAGATATGACCAACTGACCCTAGGTGAGCGAACTAAGACGGGAAGGGTAAGATATGACCAACTGAAGACCCTTTCTACTTGTGCGATTTGACCAACTGATCACCTATCGTTTGGATGAACTTAAGAATTAGGGGGTGCGTGTCTAAGTTCTTAACGGCCGGGCATTCACTATTATAAATCTAGCATGTAGCGGTACTTAATGACTTGGCTTAGGGGACCAGGAACAACAGGACTTATGAGGGGACACCTAACTTCTCTTGTGGTGGCATCTTTGCTGATAGGTTAGGGCGAATTGACTAAATGTTGTCCTCTCGAATTTGACCCCACCTGAAGTAATTGAAAGTAAGTAGACGTAGACATAACTAGCTAGGAGGATTAACTAGGTTAGCACCACTCTCCTCTATTGATTTCCCTTTATCCTTTATTTGCTTTATTCTGATTTAGTAGTTTAATTAATTAAATCTCTATCGAAACCATTATTAATCTGTGACACCTAGACTTAGTAATAATCCAACACACATAGCTCTTGGGACGACCTCGGCTTTACCATTTACTACACTACACACGACCGGCACACCGCCTGTTAGTGCACTAGGGTAGACCATAGGTATAACGAGACACTATAAATATTAAGACCGCTCAAGAAAACACGCATCGATATACATAAATAACATGTTGAACATGCATGCACCTTGATGATCTTGAGCACTCGTGGATCGTTAGTGTTGCCTATGTAATCATAAGCAAACTAATAGAAAATCTCTACAACCGGTATTTTATAGCGGAATGTAAATACAAGTTGTTATAACTAAGAACACTTAGATCCTCTATGGATCTTTTATTAATCAAACTCTATGTTTTGAATTGTTATCTATTACAAACTATGAAGTTCCTTTTATAGAAAGGAACCCTAAACTATCACTACTCTAATCGACTAAGCATGCAAGCATGCATTTAATGGCTAAATACATTAAACAATATTGAGCAAGACAATAATACCCATGCTAACCTCGGGCGGTTCAAGAATAATGATGGGTTAGCATATAATTAATAAAGCGTGTGCAGATCCTAGTCGACTTCCACTCTTCAACAGTAAACACGCACGGCTTTTATACTTCAATGAGAATGTCTTCTTGATTAGATCTACTTCAGCAGATTCCTTGGCAGATTGATGAAATCCTACTTCAAGATAATTCCCAACAATCCTCCCTAAACTGGAATTTGACTTGGTTAAGTTCTAGTTTCCTAACCTTGATAGATCCAGATAGACTTCAAGATACTAGAGGATTGTTCTCAATATAAGTAGCAAAGAACCAATAATAATCTCATCTCTATGATGACCAAACTTTGAAACGCCTGTGTCTTTGCAAAGAACAAAAGACATAATGTACATCAAAACTCATTAGTTGCATACTATTCTCATCACATCCGATGTGTTAACTCCGTGAGAGGTGAATCATTGAAAATAATGGATTTGATGTCTCTTTACCAATAGCCATCACTACCGGAGTAGCCGATGTTTAAGTCCAAAACTATGGTACATTGATAACCATCGATTTATGAGCAAATCAAGAACTATATAAACGGATTTGATGTGTCTTTGCCGTAGCCGCTTGCTCGGGACTAGTCAATTCTTAGAATTGGTGAATTGATAACCAAATATGGATTCGGTTGCCTTTACCACAAGCCATATACTTGTGGCTAGCCAATTCTTGGATTCCAACAAGGAATAGACCATGGTGAATTGATGACCATATAACTCTTAGCAATTAAGCATGGGTGGTTGCGTAACCCTATGATTTTGAGCAAATCATTACAACTATCAATGATTTGATGTGTCTTTACCAAAGTCTGTACCCTTTGGACTAGCTAACTCTTTGATATACACAAGGTATATCGGTGAGTTAAAACCATCAACAAAATACAACAAACCCGCAAGAGAAAGTTTTTTTTTTTTTTTTTTTTTTTTTTTTTTTTTTTTTTTTTTTAACAAAGGAACTAACTAACAAACAAACAAAGAAAATAAAATACAACAAAATCCTCCTCGAGGCATATGCCTCCCCGAGGCCTATGCCTCCCCGAGGCTATGCCTCCCTTAAACTTTGCGGTTAAGGGTTAAGCTTTCCTATATTGACCACAAGGTGTTGAAACCTTGGTCCATCAAAAGCTTTTGTTAACAGATCCGCCACATTATCATCTCAGATTAATTTTAGCCACATTTATCAAATGAATGTTAGCCACATTTATCAAATGTGTTTTCATATGCATCTCTTATAAAGTCAAAGCCGATAAACAGGTCCAAATTTGGTTGGATTGTTTGATTTTTCATTTTCAAACCATAAAGAATTGGGAGCTCTCCTTTAGGAGTGACATTTAGGTTATAAATGAGTTTCGGGAGTTTTGGGAATTTTTCCAAGGTGTCTAAACAGTCCAATAAGTGTAAACTTTTAAGGTGTATTTTCCGACCACTTTCTCAAGGTGTCCGGACTTGTGATTTTCCATAGGCCATTTGGCATAGAGATAGAACCCACCAATTTTTGGAGACTCTTTAACTCATATGGGAACCCCGGGATTTTACTTGATTTCTTTTGAGCTAAGTAAGTATTTATAAAATCGCTAAAGTCCGTCCAAATATGAGTTTAAGAAAAGGAAAGATAAAACAAGGATATCAATAAGTAAAACACTTACACATGCATGTTGTTTATAAAATGAGTATATAAGTAATATATGATATCAATTCGTGTAGATACGTTGAAGGAGATACGACGCTGCTTCCCGTGTAACTTTCTTGTTTGCTTTGATTTTTGCTAAGGTACATATATTCTATCCCTTTCGAGGGGTTTTCATGATTCGCTTACATCTTTTGATTTTTTTGTTTGGAATCATATCCTTTGCTCGAGCCTTCTTATTAGGGCTTCCTATAACTTTGCTATGCTCCCTGGATTGAATCTCCTATGTGAAAATTTGATATGAACCTTTCGATTATGAACTTTGATATGAAACTCGATGTGAACCTTGATATGAACTTTGATATGAAACTCTGATGTGAACCTTGATATGAACTTTGATATGAACCCTTATGATATGAATATGCTTTGACCCTTCGCTTGATACCCGAGCCAAATATGTTTTCCTAGTCGTGAAGGTAACCCGACCGTGTCATTGATGCACCAATGGTATGACTCCAGCCACAGACGAGTGATGATACACACCGCCCCCATTATGATATGATATGATTATGAGCTCACTATATGTATATGATTCGCTTTGGGGCGATGGATGCATCCTAGATATGATATGTTTCGAGGATTTGATCTGCTTGATAGATATATATGGTGAATGATGTCGGGTGCAATCCGGCGTCTTCACAAATTCGGGAGCTAGCTACTCCATTTGTTACCGAGGTCTCCTCCTATTATGTATGGTATTTCGAGGTCACCTCCCAATACAATGGCTACTTATGATATGATATGATATGATATGTTTAGGGCTCTGTAGATTTCCGATAACCCTTACACTTTTGATAAACCTATATTGTACCTTCCGTATTCCCCAACGCACCATAATCAGACATTTGTTCATTACTCAATACCCTTATATGATTCACTTTACCAAGATATAGATACTCCATTACATTGATCCATTACACTTTCATTCCATTACTACAGACTATGGTTCCATTCACGTACCGGGTTATTATATGTCATTGGATTGATTATGATATTCATGTTTATATGACTACTGATTACTCTGTATGATATGTATGTATGCTATATAAGATTTACCTATTTTCATCTGATGATATGCTATCTTACTGGTATGTGATCCTTTGATTTGTCTGGTAACCATGCTTGTGTGAAATCGATTGTTGATCTATTTATATTTTGTACCTCGTTCGATTAATCTCGTGGACTATGACTATCCGTGGTATCCTTATCTTCTTGTTGTTGACTTGCCATGTTTGCATTTCTGTTCATGCTACAGTTTGATTTGGTAAATGGTTCAACTTATGACTTCTAGCTTGTTAACTTGTTTAATTGCCCTGCTATGTTTTTAATTCATTTAATTATAGTGTTCATACTGTATTCCTACTTGCTACGTGTGACTGATATGTTTTGATCTTGCTATGATACTTGTTATGTTTTCAACTAAGGGTTTTGACCGTATGATTGCTATGCTCACTTAATAATTAATTGCTTCCGCTTTCTTGTAGATTGCTTGACTTGTATGTCTTTTGATTTCCTAAATTGATTGTATGCCATATATGTGTGTGTGGATGCGACGCCTGCTATGCTTGCTTATGTTCCAAGACTTGTATGCCCGGTTTGTATGTGCTTGTATATATGTCATCGATTCTTTTCTTTGCTTCGCTCTCCTTGTTATATGTTCTTTTGGATATCTCAGATAATTGCATTCTCGCAGATCCTCATTGACTCATTGTTCTCTTTTCACCGCGACCTTGTTATCGCTTCATTTGTTTCATTTCGTTTATGCTTTTATTTAGTTTTCATTTTGTTATATCTGCTCACTTGGGCTTTTAAGCTCAGTAGATTTCTTTTCCTGCTACAGGTTTTAGATTGAAGATGGGCTTGATGGGTGAGAGTTGGATTATCCGAGGGACCAAACCTAGTTACCTTATCATTTGGACTTACTTTGAAGAGTTTTTGTTTTGATATTTCATTCCATTTTGGATATTGTATTTTCCTCGTCATCAATTGTTTATATGATTTGATACTTCATTTTGGATATTGTATTTTAATTGTATGTTCTGATATGACACCAAAATGTGACACTTCTACCCTCGTCGGGTTGGGGTGTTACAGTGATTCATCTTCACTCTCAGTTGAAGTATCTCTAGAGGAGTTACCTGCAACATTGTTAGAGGAGAAAGAAGGCACAAGAATGGGTTGTTCATCATCTTCAAAATCACTTCCAGAGTCAGCATCCAAGGTACCTGCATTGTTGGTGGGAGATTCTTGAGAACCTGCACTTTGGTTAGCCATATGTCTAGTATACCCCAGATAATCAGTTAGGTAGTCAAGGTCAAAAGACCACACCGACCCTCGCCCATGAACATTGGGCTTATCTTCCGTGTATCTCGTGTTCAAAGTCTCCTCTATCTTCTCGCGGATAAGTTGTACACTGTGTAAGCCTTGCTATTAGTGAATAACCCACAATATAACCATCATCGCCTTTCTCATCAAACTTCCCCAACGGATCATTGGTGTTTAGAATGGTTACTTGACAACCAAAAGGTTTGAGGTAATGAATGACCGGAACCTTCCCAAAGAGAAGTTCATATGGTGTTTTGAAGTGAGGTCTAGTAATGGACACCCATAAGCACATAGCAAGTCGTGCCAACGGCTTCCCCGTAACATAGTGGGCAATTTAGAGTCTCGCAAGCATTGATCTTGCAGTCTCTATCAAGGTCCTATTCTTTCTTTCACTACCTCATTTTGTTGCGGGGTTCTTGGATTACTATAGTCCATTTTATCCTTTAGACCCACTGAGTTCTATAATAATAGCATTCTTGAACTCGTCCCATTATCACACCGAATTCCTTTAACCTTCTTGTTCAACCGATTTTCAACGAGGGTGATGAAGTCTTCAAGACCGGAGTTGTTTCATCTTTAGTCCTTAGAAAGAACACCAAAGAAAATCGCTATATCCATCGCTGATAACCAAACAAAAGTACTTGTGATCAATGCTTCGACTTGAGTTGGACCAAATAGATCCATATGTAACAAACCAAGAGGCTCGAGATAATGCTCACTGCAGTGACAACTTTGTAGGAGGCTCATGTTGCTTCCCTTTGTTGCATGCAACACAATTATGATCATTGGAGAAAACTTTGGAGGGTAGACCTTCAACAAGACCCCTTTTAGAGAGTGTGTTTATGGTCTTGAAATTCACATGAGCCATTCTCCTATGCCATTTGTTAGACTCATCCAATGATGCTTTAGCCAGCAAACAAGTGAGGTCACCTTCAGGATGAACTTCATTGAGGTTGAATGTGTATAGATTGTGAGTTCGAGGAACTCTCAAAGAATTGAAGTATCTTCCGAAGCTTGAACTCTTTAGAAAGCACAAGACATTCATCTTGGTGAAGAGTACCTTGTTCTTGGTGTCACAAATTTGTGAGACAGAGAACAAGTTGAAGTGTCAATTTCCTAACATAGTACACATTCTCAAAGTTCAAGAGGGGTGTCTTGATGGTGCCTTTCCCAAGAATTCTACCATCACTTCCGCCAAAAGTCACGTTGCCTCCTTCTTCAATAGGAATAAAATTGTGCATCATCTCTCTATTTCCAGACATGCTTCTTGAACAACCACTATCAACAATACCAATATCTTTATGCTTAAAAGGATGATCCTACAGAAACAAACATATATACAAAAGAAAGTTAGTATTGAGAGGAGGCTCAAGTCATTGTCGACTTGAACGCCTGTGGATCATTAGATTTAGGTCCGCAAAATAGTACGATCCACCATTGTTCTTGGGTTTCCATTGAAATTTGGGTCCTTATTATTCCAAGAACAACTGCCGAGGACTTGTGCAGCATTCCAACATCTTTTCCCATTATTCATAGAGTCAACATATGCGGGGCCAATAACCATGTTTAAAGTATGGGCTAGTGGGTTGCATATAGGTCTATCACCGATCTCCAAGGAGAGTCGGTAGTTTGTGGGACATAAGGTGGAATATTCTTAACATTGGTCCACATCGGTCTGGGTTTCTGTTGAAAGGGCACATCCACCCAATCTTTGCTCATAGAAATCACAATCCTTAATTAAATGAAGTTTACTTCCACTCACAAAACATGCCTTCCTTTTGGAAGATTTATTTAACAAAGAAGATGTTCTATTACATGTAGAAGTACTTAAACCGTAAACATTAAAGGAATTGTTTTGATGTAATTATTATGCAAAGATTTAAAGGACAAGTCTTCGTGGGAAACAGGCTTGGAAGTTGATTCCTCAAAGAACTATCCTAGAAGGCTTGTAGATAGACTTGGGTGCGAGCTTGGGTGTAGGCTTGGGTGTAGGCTCGGTGAGGGCTTGCATGAAGGTCGACTTATCACTTGAATCACGGTGAAAGTAGACCCTTGATCCGATGAATTGTCACCGTCGTAGAAAGAGACAAAGTCATAAGATGAAACATCATTGTCGGCAAGTCGTTTGACTTTTTCCATCTGAGATGGTGTGATCCATCAAAGTCATGAGAATGGTCGTTAGTGGGCATGAATTCACCTCTAATAGGTCCAGGACAACATATAAATCACCTTCCTTTTAAAATGTTCTAAACTCCGCAGTGTAGATTTACACCCATCTTGCCTAGCTTCCAATCCTACATACTTTTGAAAGCCTAAACCTATTCCGTAGTTCACCGATAGACTATTATAGAGTTCTCTAGCTAGATTGTCACCGATATTAACCATTGTTTATGTCTAGCTATTTCCTCAAGAAGTTTCTCTTTAAGCTCTAGATTCTCATAATAGTATCGACTTTTTTCCTTTCAAGGCGCTTAAAGTTAATATTAGCAATATCTAGATCAAATTGTAGCACCTTAATCTTTCTTCATAAGCTATCCGATTCTTTTGAAACCATACCTTTTGTCTTTCTAATGTTTTTAACGAAAGTTTGTAAGCTTCATTATCAACATAGCATTCATTGTATTTAGGTTTCATAGTATCATAAGCTTCTTTAAGTTCATTGTATCTTCACTACAACCAAATATACAGGTTGTGTACCGAGAAAGTCCCATCACGCAAAATGATCATGCCTATCTTCGAAGTACACCTTGCCGACAATCCAAGCTTCTCATGTCAATTGACTTCCTCATTCACGGTACATGTGCGTTCCAGTTGACTGTTCATCCAAGGTGACAAGAGTCTTTAATCTTGGTTTCATACATTTCTCAGCGATAGGAATTGTAGTTAGCTCCCTCTTCATTCTTCCTATCTTTGCTTTCCCTCGAGAAATGACCCATCCGGTGACAAGAGAAACACTTGACCTTTCTCCCGTCAAACGAAGTTTGGATCCTTTCCTTGAAGCCAAATTTCTACATTCCTTCTCCTCAAACCTCTTGATATCTCATCAAAGCATGGCCACCTGCCATTTCGCCATCTCCTTCATTTCAAGTGGGTCCACACGATCAAAATCTTCATAAACAAGATGTCACGAGTATCATAATCAAGAACAAATGAATGAAGAACATCCTCCAATACACTACCGCTTTTAGCTTGAGGGTAGGATGGAGTGGGACGATAAGATGATGATGGTAAGTAAGTTGGACTTGGAGCATGCATCATCATATTGGAGTGAGATGTCCCGACAAAGGCTGTATGACGAGTAAGAGGATGCACGGTAGGAGATCGACATCGTTCAAGAGATCTCGAGTTTGTTGTATAGCTCATCAAAGGTAGTATGTCCAACCCACCTTTAGCCTTTAGGGCTATACTCACATGTAACCATGATGGAGGCAAAGATCAAGGAAATTTGAATTGCGGTCATCATTGTCGGGTTTAACATTCAAATTGGTTTAGCTAACTCATAATCTTATGAAACTGTCATTATCCTCATGGATACCTTCTTCTTCGAGATATTGAACTCTTGGAAGTGTTGTCTCAAAGATGGACTTCCTCATTCTCTCGGACTCTTCATTTCCACGAACCTTGCTTTAAGAGCCATCCGGATGTCCTTTGCATCAACCATGTGGTGAAAATCACCCAAGTGATCTTCTGAATAGATTGAAGAAGGATGGTTCTTACTTTGTGCTCTCTTTGCACACGCCTAGAATCTCTTCAAAGAAGCTTTGGGAGGAGCAATGGTAAACTTACCATCAAGATCAGGATAGTCTTCTTGATTGTTACCATTCTTCACAATCTCCCACGATTCCAATCAATATTGGAGATCGATTCGCATCTTCATGGTCCACGGATCATACTCTTCCTTTTTCGATAAGGAAACTTGCCATTCTTGTTGGAGAGACTAAGTTCTTTGCGATAGAGGTGGTGTTTTGATGTTGTTGTTTGTGACTTGATTCATCATCGAGTTCCTGCATGGTGAATATGTTTTTGGTTGTGTGGGGTGAGGTAAAATATGGTTCTAATTATCGTAGAGACTTTCCCAGGCTCGATACCACTTGTTGAACACGAGACATACCTTGACGGATCTTGAGCACTCGTGGATCGTTAGTGTTGCCTATGTAATCATAAGCAAACTAATAGAAAATCTCTACAACTGGTATTTTATAGCGGAATGTAAATACAAGTTGTTATAACTAAGAACACTTAGATCCTCTATGGATCTTTTATTAACTGAAACTCTATGTTTCGAATTGTTATCTATTACAAACTATGAAGTTCCTTTTATAGACAAGGAACCCTAAACTATCACTACTCAATCGACTAAGCATGCAAGCATGCATTTAATGGCTAAATACATTAAACAATATTGAGCAGTACAATAATACCCATGCTAACCTCGGGCAGTTCAAGAATAATGATGGGTTAGCATATAATTAATAAAGCGTGCAGATCCTAGTAAACTTCCACCTTCTTGACAAACAAACACGGCTTTTATACTTCAAAGAGAATGTCTTCTTCAATTGATTCTGCTCTACTTCAAGCAGATTCCTTCTAAAAGATTGATGTGTGAAATCCTACTTCGCATAATTCCCAACATAACACTTCGCCTTTGATTGGGGCAGTAAGTGTAGGTATAATTGCCATGAACTCCTTGAGCTTTTGAAAGGCAGCTTCTGCATCCACGCTCTATTGGAACGTCTTTTTATCTGTATAACCTTTAAGTGTTTTGAAGAATGGCAAGGACATGTCTACAGCCTTTGATAAGAATCTACTGAGGGCTGCTAGCTTTCCCTTCAAACTTTGTACATCTTTGAGAGACTTAGGAGCATGTAGGTCTGTGATGGCTTTGACCTTTGAAGGGTTGGCTTTGATACCCTACTTTGTGATCAGGTGCCCCAAGAATTGCCCTTCCTCCACGCTGAAAGAACATTTCTTAGGGTTTAACTTCATGTTGATGGCGCAAAGCTGATCGAAGGTTTCCTTTATGTCGGAGAGTAAGTCCTCCTTCGTTCTGCTTTTGATGACCATATTTTCTACGTACGCTTTGAGGTTCCTACCTATTTGCTTCTTTGAAGGCTTTGTCCACTAACCTTTGATAGGTGGCACTTGCATTCTTCAGACCGAAGGGCATCTTCATGTAGCAATATACGCCTTTTTTTGTAAAAAAGGTTGTTTTCTCTTCGTCATGTTCTGCCATCTGTATCTAATGGTAACCTTTGTAAGCATCCAGAAAACACTTTAGTCGGAACTCTGATAAGGACTCCACCTTCCAATCAATTTCTGGTAGAGGATAACAGTCCTTCAGACAGGCCTTGTTGATGTCGGTGAAATCTACACACATTCGCCATCCTCCATCATGCTTCTTAACCATCACTAGATTGGCTACCCAGGTTTGATATTTCACTTCCCTGAGTATGCTTGCTGCTACGAGTTCATCCACCTCCTTCCATGCTGCTGCATTCCTTTCGGGTGCAAGGGTTCGGCGCTACTGCTTGATAGGCTCTATGTGCTTGAACTCATTAAGCTTGTGTTAAGTGCCGAAGGGCTTTCCATCTATGATGAGGGTTCTTGGGACCCCCGTCATATCAGAGTATGTCCATGCAAAGATATATGCGTTAGCCCTTAGTAACTTCTCCAATTCTGCCTTAAAGGTGGCAGGGAGTTTGTTACGAATTAGAAATTCCATTGTGAAGAGTCGGTCACCCCAAATATAATCTAGCATAAGTTAGCTCGTAGACATATCGTTATTTACTTGTTTATTAGTTAGTTATTAGCATAGTTTAGTTTAGAGCAACACCGTGGAGGACTGGACGGTCTTTACCCAATCGTATGCACGATCCACAATCCGAAGGAGGACGTTTAGTATGTAACTATAAATACCTCTATCTCCCAAGGTGAGGGTTGGATATTCAATCTAACCTTCTTTCTTTTGTTATTTTCTCTCTCTAGAAAGGCTCCCACACTACTTTCTCTCTCTAAACTCTCTTGCATAATTCGATCCATATATTGTTATGTAATATGTTTATGAAATCCAATAACTAACAATTGGTATCAAGAGCCATGGTTTGATCATCCCTCTTACATGTTCTTGGATTTCTAGTGGTTTTATATGGTTCTTGGGTTTGAATGAGTTTAGAGTTATTTGCATCATTTGGACCATTTCTTGTGTTAAAGTTTGGATTTTGATTGTACTTTTGTGTTTAGAATCATCATAAGTGCTTAGGTTTTGATTTGGAAAGCTTGAATCACTGTGGTTGGGCTTGTTTTGGATTGAAAAGAGTTGTATGTAAGTTTTTCTACCTAACGACTTGAGTCTCGGAGTATTTTTCTTCAGTAGCGACTTGCTTTGTAAGCTCAAAGTGACTTGTAGTTGAAGTGGTAGCGACTTGAGCCCTAGCGACTTGTCTATTGAGACAAGGCGACAAACGAGACAAAGTAGTGGAGGTTCCCACTGCCAGCGACTTGGTTGTGTCTCGACTTGTCTTTATTATTTCTATGACTTGTCTCTGTTGTAACTAATGAGTTGCTCTTTAGCGACTTGGTCTCATAGCGAGTTTGTCACACCCGCCGGAGGCGAAACACGAGTGTAACGAAGGAACATAAGCACAATATAATAGAACATACCAACGTTAAGATTTAAAAGAAAGAGTACACCATTACAACACGGTTTAGCGACATCCAGCAAATATATTACAAAGTTTAGTTCCCAAAATATTATGTTCTATTACATAACGATTTGTAGTGACAAGTGAAAACTTCATTATGCAAGACACAGTAGAAAAAGCTTACTAACGATCACACGAAATGCATGAGAGAAAAACGGGTCAACTATGAAAATAGTTGGTGAGTATATACGTTTCAGTAAAATAAGAAAACTCGTAAGAGATATCCAAAGGTTTGGTCATCGGAAATAGTCCACAAAGCAAGGCATTGTAAATCCACTCGGTTCAAGTTCATATACAAAACTTGCAACCTGTGTGTTCACAACCATTGCACAAAATATAGCGTATCAAGTAGTCAAGTATAAGCGGTCATAATAGTTCACAATATAGTACCACGTATATAATAATTCAAGGATGCTCCTGATGAAACCAAATTATGTTGGGTGCCACTACCCAAAGTTATGTTGGGTGCCTCTTCCCAAAGATATACTGGGTGACTCTTCCTAAAGATATCTTGGTGCCTCTTCCCAAAGATATGCTCAGAACATAGGAGACTTTATAGTGATGCTCGAACATAGGAGACTTTAGGTCAAGGTCATAACACGACGGTTCAATAAATCCAAACAAGTCATAAGTTTATATCTAAGTTCAAGGATTCCATTCAAAGGTTAAGTAATTAAGTTCAAAGATTTAAGTCGAGTTCAAAAGTTCAAAGCAGTCAAAGAGCTCGAATAATATCAAAAGGTTCAAGATAGTCGAGCGTTCAAAATCACGTCAAACAAGTTTAAAATATATCAAAAGGGTCCTTGTACAAGTTAAAAGAGTTTAACTATATGTCAAAGGTTCATATCAAGTCCAAAGTGTTCACTTTTATGTTAAAGGGTTGAATCAATTTAAAAGAGCTCAAATATACATGTCGAAGGGTTCAAAATCAAGGAAAGTGTTTCAACTAATAGCGTTCATAACATAGTGATCAATTTAGTTCGGACATAATCTACTTCGCCCATAGAGTGAAACAAAGATATTTAAGTTCATATAAATGTAAATTAAAAGCAAGTAGTTGAGCATGTATCTCCCAGAAGAGTTTATAAAACAATTAAGCGGGTAAAAGTGGGGCTCTGAACTCACTTGATGAATAGATGCGATGAAAAGTGGTTACACGAAATGTAGCGTGAATCTGGCCGACCTATTATGAATGATATGATATACAATAAGTCATGATGTAATGTTGCACGCAATTGGATGATATTTATACCACTTATGTATTTTTGAAAACAATACTTCTCATCGAAAATATAATCTTTAACGTCTTGACCATTTTTAATTTACTTCACATGTATTTACATTGAAATGATATCGACGATAATCATTTAGTGATTAATTTGAAATTATAACTTTTAGTAAGTAAAATAATGTCATTGAAATTTCCATGAAAGTGACTAAAGCGGCCTCTAAAAGCTAGTAGTAAAATGGTGCTGCGTCAGTGTTGGAAGCAAACTCAGCGGTTTTAGGAAGCTTGTATCATTATCTCAAGGTTTTAGCATTTAAGTTTCCATCCTAAAGGTCTAGAACATAAAGAAAAATAGAGGTTAAGTATGGTACTTGTGTGTTTAAGAGTGGTTTTCGTGAAACTTTGAGCGACTATATTTTCTTCATTACAACTCCGCTTGCGAGCGGTTGGATATTTTGGAAAATATGGTTGGCGATTTCACTTTTACTAGAAGACTTCTCTTCATAAAAGTTCTAATTAAATGTTAAAACAACATTTAACTTGGTAACTAGTTTTCTTGTAAAACTTGTTTATTAGAAATGTTTTATAGTTTTTTTTTTTTTTTTTTTTTTTTTTTAATAAATTGTATAAGTGTAGATGTATGTAAGTAAAGTGAAAACTTGTGGTAAGTTGTAGTCATTTGTAAATATTTAGGGTAGCGTTGGATAAAATAAATTTTAACGGGTCAAGATAAAATATATTGAGGTCATAAAAATCATAAAAATATATTTCCCGCAAAAATTGAGTGAAATAATAATTATCGTGTAGTTTTTAAGAAAACCGTCGTAATTATATAAATTTAACAATTTATATACAAAATAAATTTAAAACACTGGGTAAACTCATAATATTATTTTTATAACTTAATACGAGTATAAAAATATATCGGGATAATTTTTGGAAGTAACGGATCAATTGTTCAAATTAATTACTTACGCGATAACGTTTATTTAATAAAAGTTATACGTTTAACGTGAAATGCAAAACCATGCATGAACTAATATGATGAATATTGAGTTTGAGAAATGACGGAAATTGAGAATTGTGACATTCTTCCCGTGTCACGGAATCACGTCCTCGTGATTCGATTAATGATACTATGGTCGAACCTCGACAAGGATTCTAAAGTTTATGCTCGTGCGAGCGGGTCTAAATGATCATATCAATGCCCATGCGTACGGGTTCCCATTCAACTAAGTGCGTGCCCGTGATTAGATTTGATAGGTAAACTTACCTAATATCGAACGTAGCCCTCAAAAGACCTTTAGATAGTGACTTGAGTAAAATTGTTTCTTAGCTTGACTTTCGCAACTCATCAAACAAGAACCGTCACTAGATCAAGCTAGAAACAAGTCTTTTGAATGAAGTCTTTTGAAAGATTAGCTCGATATTGGATTTGCTTACAAATCAAATCAAATCAACAAATATAATACAACTAAGGTCGATATCGATGGGTCACAAATTAATCAATGCAGTGAGCGTGGTAAAAATTGGAAGGAAGTTATGCACTCAAAATCATGTCGATGAAATAAGGTAGTTGTTAGAAAGAATGTACCGTTCAGCGTTGCGGGCTTCCTCGGTACCGGATAGAATGCTCGACCACGTCGGGGGAACATCAATGTTACGATCTTGTGGGCCTTCTATTGCCAACGCCGGTTTGGGCGATTACCTTCTTGGTTGGGAGTTTTTCGACTTTGGGCGGTATTGCAAGGTGATCTAGACTTCCACACTCGTAACATGCTTTCTCTGTCCTTGATTCCAGTCTGTTTGAGCAATTTTGCGCGAAGTGGCCGTCATCACATTTGTCGCTTTCTTAGGCGTCTCCCAGTGGTGATAGTTACATCAGTGCACAAGGATGTGGACTGCGTATCTTTTAGCGCTCTGAGTAGTCGCTCCATAGTTCACAGTTATTCGTTGCCTCTTGTCTTGCGACCTCGGTCTCGGCCTCCGGTGATCCTCTGTAGCTTTGTCCATTGTCATTGTTGTTGACTCACAGCGTGTGTTTTTGGCGCCATGATCTTGCAATGGACCAAAATATCGGGTTGAGTAAATGACACTCGGACGAAGGCGGATGAGGTTTAGAATGGTGGTATTGTGTTATAGTGATCGAAATATGACAGAGGAGAGACATGAGATGTCGACAAGTCGAAAGATGGAAAGAGAGGTATAAATAAGATACGGTAATGTAGGCGTGAGCGTAAAAACATGCTATGCATACCCACCGACCAATGCAACTTGGTGACGAGACTCAAAAGACTCGACTAAACATGATTTAAAATTACCCTTCTTATCATTGCATGGTTCTTCATAAATTAGACATAGTTGATCGGGCTATGTATAATTTATGATTAACGAATCAACGATAGAACTAGATGACTGGATGATGTTCAATGTTTAATAAAAAAATCCGGTTATAGCCGTGATTTTATTTTTGAAAAATCGGCATTCTCTATAACCTTGGCTCTGGTACCAATCTGTCTTACACCGCAGAAGGCGAAACACGAGTGTGGAGGAACATAAGCACAAGATAATAGAACATACCAACGTTAGATTTAAAAGAAAGAGTACACCATTACAACACCGGTTTAGCCGACATCGGCAAATATATTACAAATTTTAGTTCCCAAAATATTAATTCTATTATATAACGATTTGTAGTGACAAGTGAAAACTTCATTATGCAAGACACGGTAGAAAAAGCTTACTAACGATCACAAGAAATGCATGAGAGAAAAGCGGGTCAACTATGAAAATAGTTGGTGAGTATACACATTTAGTAAAAATAAGAAAACTCGTAAGAGATATCCAAAGGTTTCGGTCATCGGAAATAGTCCACAAAGCAAAGGCATTGTAAATCCACTCGGTTCAAGTTCGCCCATACAAACTTGCAACACTGTGTTCACAACCCATTGCACAAAATATAGCGTATCAAGTAGTCAAGTATAAGCAGTCATAATAGTTCACAATATAGTACCACGTATATAATAATTGAGGATGCTCTGATGAAACCAAATTATCTTTGGGTGCCACTACCCAAAGTTATGTTGGTGCCTCTTCCCAAAGATATACTGGGTGCCTCTTCCCAAAGATATGCTCCGAACATAGGAGACTTTATAGTGATGCTCCGAACATAGGAGACTTTAGGTCAAGGTCATAACACGTACGGTTCAATAAATCCAAACAAGTCATAAGTTTATATCTAAGTTCAAGGATTCCATTCAAAGGTTCGTAATTAAGTTCAAAGATTTAAGTCGAGTTCAAAAGTTCAAAACAGTCAAAGAGCTCGAATAATATCAAAAGGTTCAAGATAGTCGAAGCGTTCAAAATCACGTCAAACAAGTTTAAAATATATCAAAAGGGTCCTTGTACAAGTTAAAAGAGTTTAACTATATGTCAAAAGGTTCATATCAAGTCCAAAGTGTTCACTTTTATGTTAAAGGGTTCGAATCAATTTAAAAGAGCTCAAATATACATGTCGAAGGGTTCAAAATCAAGGAAAGTGTTTCAACTAATAGCTTTCATAACATAGTGATCAATTTAGTTCGGACATAATCTACTTACGCCCACATAGAGTGTCAAAAGATATTTAAGTTCATATAAATGTAAATTAAAAGCAAGTAGTTGAGCATGTATCTCCCCCGAAGAGTTTATAAAACAATTAAACGGGTAAAAGTGGGGCTACGAACTCACTTGATGAATAGATGCGATGAAAAAAGTGGTTACACCGAAATGTAGCGTGAATCTCGAAACTGACCTATTATGAATGATATGATATGCAATAAGTCATGATGTAATGTTATGCACGCAATTCGGATGATATTTATACCACTTATGTATTTTTGAAAACAATACTTCTCGTCGAAAATATAATCTTTTAACGTCTTGACCATTTTAATTTACTTCACATGTATTTACATTGAAATGATATCAACGATAATCATTTAGTGATTAATTTTGAAATTATAACTTTTCGTCAGTAAAATAATGTCATTGAAATTTCCATAGAAAGTATACTAAAACGGCCTCTAAAAGCTAGTAGTAAAATGGTGCACGTCGAGTGTTAGGAAGCAAACTCAGCGGTTTTAGGAAGCTTGTATCATTATCTCAAGGTTTTAGCATTTAAGTTTCCATCCTAAAGGTCTCGAACATAAAGAAAATAGAGGTTAAGTATGGTACTTGTGTGTTTAAGAGTGGTTTCGGTAAACTTTGGCGACTATATTTTCTTCATTACAACTCCGCTTGACGAGCGGTTGGATATTTTGGAAAATATGGTTGGCGATTTCACTTTACTAGAATACTTCTCTTCATAAAAGTTCTAATTAAATGTTAAAACAACCTTTAACTTGGTAACTAGTTTTTCTTGCAAAACTTGTTTATTAGAAATGTTTTATAGTAGTTTTTTTTTTTTTTTTTTTTTTTTTTTAAATTGTATAAGTGTAGATGTATGTAAGTAAAGTGAAAACTTGTGGTAAGTTGTAGTCATTTGTAAATATTTAGGGTAGCGTTGGATAAAATAAATTTTAACGGTCAAGATAAAATATATTGAGGTCATAAAAATCATAAAATATATTTCCATAAAAATTGGGTGAAATAATAATTATCGTGTAGTTTTTAAGAAAACGTCGTAATTATATAAATTTAACAATTTATATACAAAATAAATTTAAAACACTGGTAAACTCATAATATTATTTTTATAACTTAATACGAGTATAAAAATATATCGGGATAATTTTTGGAAGTAACAGATCAATTGTTTAAATTAATTACTTACGCGATAACGTTTATTTAATAAAAGTTATACGTTTAACGTGAAATGCAAAACCATGCATGAACTAATATGATGAATATTGAGTTTGAGAAATGACCGGAAATTGAGAATTGTGACAGAGTTGTCTCTAGCAACTTGAGCATCTAGCGACTTGA